>QLOH01000104.1:1800000-1957463 GCA_026901365.1 Sesbania bispinosa
TGTTCTCATGATGCCATCACATTTGAGCAGCAGATTCTGTTGATGCATACAATCGTTGTAACCTTGGAATAATTGGGAAATAGAACATCCTCTTCACTGGAACATCTTTGTGTCATTCTATCCCAACCTTACGAGGAACATACCTCGGAGCATTACAAAACTTGCATTCAGATAAATGTTTATCATCCTTGTAATACAACATGCATCCATTCTTACAACAGTCAATTTTTTCAACCTTCAAACCTAACTTAGACACCATTTTTGTTGCTTGATAATAGTTTTTTGGAATGTTGTTAGGTTTTGGAGCCACATCAACTAGCATTTGTATAAAATAATCCAAACACTTTTTAGTAAGATTCCAGTCAGTTCTAGTTGTTAATAGCCTAACAACTATTGATAACAAAGATTCAGTTGCTCCATCATAAATTGGTTGGTTTGCAGAAACTAACATATCATAAAACCGATGGACATTTGGGTTAGGTGGATCTTTTTCATTCACACTTTCGTCCCCCATGTTAACATTATCATGTGGTTCATCATGTACAGGCCTAAATGCGTCATACACCATCCGAGTCACTGACATAAACTGATGTTCATAATTCATATCTTCAACACCATTTTCTTCTTCACAATTCACATCAACATTATTTGACCCTTCTTCTCCATGTTTATTCCATACCCAATACTTCAGTTTAAATCCAGATTTCAACAAATGAGCTCCAACTAATTGTGGTCTCAAAATCTTCTCACAAACACAATTCACACATGGACACCTAATCCCTCCTTCTGACATAAACGAAGGTTGTTCCATAGCATTCTTAACAAATTCAGAAACTCCATTAATAAACTCAGATCTCAATCTCCTAGAAGAATCAACCATATTATACATCCAGCTACGATCCATTTTTCTACAATCCATCAAATGTAAAATTGCATACAAGTTAGGCACATGTAAAGCAACCCAACATAAAACCTATACATATCACAAACATATGCAAACTTTAATATTACCAGCACACGACAAGCACCCTGCATCTCAGACAGGGTCTCACCTATTAAGCTATGCTCTCCACTAACAAACAACAAATAATACAAGCACATGCGTAATTCTCTATTATCAGCACACAACCAGCACCCTACATAGGGTCACACCTATTGAGCTCCGCTCTCCACTAACAAACAAAAAATAAGACAAATAATTCATATAATGCACAATTTTATAAAAGCAAAACACAACCAATTCACATATTATTAGAACTAATTTAACCCAAAATCAAATTAATTTAACTGTACCCAATCACATTGTAATACTTGAGTGCTAGAAGCCAACACAGGGAAAATGCAATTTGGAACAATTTCGTTGCACAGAGGAGGTGGAACAGTCGCCGATATCGTCGCACAACAGAGCAGGAATGACCAACAGAACCGTCGCCGACCGCCGTCTACCTCTCTTTTCTCAATATAGGGGTCTGTTACGAAAAATAATCGGTCAAAATGAGGGGTTGAGGGAGAGAGAGATTGAGGAAGAGTGAGAGAAAGGTTGAGGGAGAGAGAGAAATGGTAGAACAAGGCGCTGCACGGTGGAAGAGAAGAGAAAAAAGAAAGGCGATAGGGAAAATGAGAAGGGAAAGGTGTTGCCTGTATAAGTTTTCAAATTAGGCCGACGCAAAACTTATTCTTTGGCCGACGCAAATGCTTCTAGATCAGCAGGGGACCTTCCACCCTAGTGCTAGGTAAGACCAATCTTTCTTTATAGTATAATAATCTTCCACCAATCAATTCATATCCTCTATGAAGTGAAGGATTTGCAATTAAATCTTGAATAATCTGGTCCAATTTCCGGTCACTTTGTAATACTCTTAGCTGCAAGAATTTAGAACTGATATAGCCGCAAAGGGTTTGGAGAATTCTGGCACAGCAAGAATTTTGCTATTGCTTCTGCAAATAGTCTTTTCTTTGTTCTATTAGTTTCTGAATCTCATCAATTCGCGTCTCTAACTTCTTGTTCGGCACCATTTTGTGTTGCGCCGTCTTCCAACACTTTACCACAGCTCCAAGATTCTTGAGCTTTGATACCAATTGATAAAACTAGCAGCAAACACACACACAAGAAACAACACTCTGATTCTTTGTTGCTAAACCCAAAGAATGGGAAGAATAGAGTACAAAATACCCCTGCAATATCGAGAGGTCCAGGTCTCTCCCAAATCAGTATTATTTTCTCCTTTTCTGAATCCCCATTCACTCTACCCTTTCTTATTTAAAGTGTTTTACTATCTAAGTATGGGCTTCTAAATAACTAACTAGATTAAGTAGAATCTCTCTGGGCTTTGTTTGGTTCTTGATATTTTGTATGGGAATGTGTTAAAAGTGAAATCCATACATAGTGACTATTGATTATGGTGGTAGAGAAGCTTTACCTAGAAGTTAATTATTTCAATTTGCACATCCTAATGATTATACAAGTTACATAACTTTATTCTTTATAACTTAGTGCAAAAATAAGTGTGGATAGTCAAGTTAGTCCTTTAAAGATAGTATCGATCATATTAGTCCTTGAATAAAAGAAATTTTGCTTGAGATTCCTGAATGTACATTTCTTCAATCAAATTATAGCTATGTATTTAGTATGATATTGTGTTATATATAGGTTTCTAAATATTAACATGTTTGTCTTTGCTTAGAGTACATAATTTTCTTTTCTAGTGTATATGAGTGAGGTTCTGAACTCTATATGCTTGCATGAGTTGCATCAAATAATAATCTATTTTCAATTATTTATCCTTTCAGTATAGCTTAACATTCTAATTGTTGAAATTCATTGTTACAGATAATTTTGTCTTGGTAATGTATGCATGGCCGGTCATGTGATGAGCCAAAGCTAATATGTTTTTCTGTGCTGTCTACTCCTGTAGTATGAATAAAAGGGGTTTTGAATCCTCTCAAAATGTAGTCTTTCTCGTGTCATGATCATACAGTGAGATAGACATAAAAATCTCTGCATGGTATAATTTTGGGGCCCTTTACTGGAATGTTGTTCTCCCTTATCCCAATGCAGTATCTCATGTCAAATTAACTTTTCAATTTCTTGTTTCATTTTGATTGAGTTTGTGGCCGATGGTTGACCATTACCATTTTTTCCTTGTATTTTTTTTATTCCCTTTGGTATGATTGTTGTTGCTGCTGTAGTTTTTGTGCTGTGTTTGTTTAATTTTTTGGGGGTAAGAGATGTGGTTGGAGATTTAGATGGAACAGGGAAACCAAGTTTGTTAGATTGAATTATGATGTGAAGGGGATATGTGTACTTGTGACTGGGTAGATAATGGCTTCAACTTCTTTGAGGCCGAAGGCTAGTTAAATTTTCAAGTCTTATTTAAGATATTTCCTATTCACTTTGTGGAGGTGTATCTAATAAATCTTACACTATTTTAAAAATTTCAAATTTTTTTGATAAACCCTCCCTAGTACCCACACCACTTGCAATGGCAGGATCCCCATGCACCGGACCACCCTTGTGCTTCACAGTGATGGCTACCACATATCTGCCATGTTGTGCCTGTTATGGCTCTTTTGGGGTTATCGTCAGTAGCTGCCATATGCCATGACATTTGAAAACATATCTATTACTGTAACCTATTTGAATTTGGAATAGCTGTAAGGTGGACACTTCTGACATGACACAATAACGTGACATGTCTTAGCATGAAACTGAAACATGTGGTGTTTGTGTTAACCTGTTGTTACCCATATAAGCATACAGGTGAAAAATGATTAAGCTTAATTACATTTTTAGTCCTATTACTGTAGCTTATTGTGATTTTGGTCTCTCCATAATTTTTTGCTCATTTATTTCCCTAATCTTTTCAATTGTTACAATCAGGTCTTTATGTCATTTTTCCTCTACCTAAAACCGTTAAATTCTCACTTTTATTCAAAATCTCTACAAACTAAGTGCCCCGTTTGGTTACACGTTGGAAACAGTGAGAATAAATTCCAATGAAATTGATTTTAAATCACTTCCGTCCAATGTGCTTCGTAAATTGTGCATCATTCATTTATTGCCATTGATTCTAAAAATCTATCAAAATCAATTCTACCAAACAGTAAATCAAACGAGTACTAAACCAATTAAACCATTTGAGATCTGCTTTTGCACAAAATCCACCTATCAAAACATTATGTTTCTCCCAAATTCAGAATCTCAAAGTTTCCCCCTATTTAAAACTAATTTTGAAGAAGTGTTGGTAGTTTTGCCTTGGATGTATGTAACGAACATGTGTATGATGAATGATCTCATAACTGAAAGCTATTGTTTATTTATTTTTAAATTTTTGTAATACAATTTTTCTTGGGTAGTAGAGACATTACTACATGTTTAATAAGAAAATTTTATATACTTTTGTAACTTCTGTGTTACTTGTTCAACTTTTAGCTGCTGTAGTATCTGGTGGGTAGAGCTTATAAATTAACAGCTTTGAACCATTTTGTTTGCAGCAGGAAACAAAAAATGAAGATTGTTTCAGTAGCATTTAGGTCATTGAATGGCAATTTGTCACATAGGTTTCATCAGACCCATTTTCTCAGAAGTATTTCCACTTGGACCTTTTCAGGTACTTAGTTTTGTTTCATTGTTAATATTTTAAACAATGCTCTGCCTGTCAACATTGTTGCTGATATCAAGAATTTATTTTGACTTTGATTATTTGGTTAAGTGTCAGGTTTACATGAAGTTTGAGTTTGTGATTCTGTTTTATGCTTCATTCCTCTTTTGTGATTAAAAGTTTGTTCTTGAACTGAATGGGATAATGAGGCTTGTCTGCCTGTGTGCTAAATGTTTCTTACCATTGTTGAAAGAGGAAAAGTTTTGGCTCATAGGCATGAATGTGATTTAATTTTTTGTAATGTTTTAACTATTGTAGTTTAACCAAGCGAAAACCTTTGTTTGGAATCTGGCTAGTGGGTGACTGTAAATGATGATAAACAAATGTAGTGTTGTGGGACAAATTTTTCACAATTACATTTTCATGGATATCTATTATTCATGTATTGAAGACCCTCTAGTTGAATATATTTTTCCAAGCAAGAGTGTCTTGTTAGCTATTCTCAAGTTCTATAATGAAGGTTTTTTTTTTCTTCTTTTGATTGAACACAGTTATTGATGACTTAATGAGCTTAGTGCTATAGTGCTTGCAAGGACTGGTTTTTCTATATGCTATAGTTGTTGGATTTCATTTCCCAAATAGAATGATGATAGCACACTATCTTCCCTAAAAACGATTACATGCTTTATGCACTATTTTGAAAAGTCCAAATTCCTAAAGATCCTGAAATATGCATTAGCCTAAATCTATGATATGGATAAATTGGGTATCATCTGGATTTGCTGGCATACTGATTTTTCCAGTGGCCTAAAGGCTGGGCCTGAGGTTGAATCTCTCTTATCATCCTTTTGAACCCTGGATTTTAGTCCCTCTTTCTTTACTCTTGTCATACACAACTTCCACCAGTCCAGTGGTGCATGTGCTTGGCAGAGGCTTTGGTCTTTGACAAAAATATCCCACATTTCTTTTCTGAGTATTTTTTTCCTTTCTTTTCTTTTGTTTTTACACTATCTGCTTCTTCATTCTCTCTTTTCTCCAGTGTTTTTTCATCCTCTCTTATGTGACTTTGGTTCCCCACTTCCTTGCAAAACATGTTCTTGCAACCCCACCTGGAAGTAGTAATGCTCTGCATGTTGAGCCAGCTTGCAGCTTTGTTATATGGACAATTTCAATGCAAGTTTGATTATCGAATGTAATAGTGGTTTTATTTGTATGTAACATTTTTTTGTCATTATGAATCATATTGAAGTATTAATATGGTTAATATAATGTGTGCAATTTGAAAAATAACGTTAGCTATGCTATCCTATTTACTGTTAACAACTATCGTTGAATGAGCAGTAAATGTTATTGTTTTATCCTCTACTATAGGTACCGTGTGATCTAATAGAATATTAGGCAGCCATCAACCTATATTTATTGTTTCATTCAGAAGCTAACTTCCTCTTTAAAATAGAATTGGTATCGTCCTCCTAGTAGAATATTACTGCTGTTATATTCACAACCACATTCTCACTACCGTTTTATACCGGTCACTGATGTACAAAATTTTGGTTAAAAACGTGTAGGGTCAAAGTGTAGTTTAATGTACAATGTGGAGAGTCAAAGCTAGTTATCCTAGAAATTTTGGTTTAATGTGTATCGTTTGCTCTTCTACTGTCTTGATGTCAGAGTCAAAGTGATTATTGTGAAACGCATCATAAGAATTTGAAGTGTTTAACTGATTAAAGTGTTTAAGTGTCTAAGTATAGGCTTCTAACTAACTAACTAACTAACTAACTGTAGACATTAGTTAGTTTTTTCTCTGTAGTTCTAACTGACTAACAATAGTTAGTTACCCTTATGTACTCTCCTATTACGCCTAATATACACCTGTGTAATTGAGGGTCTTTGCCCATCAATACCTTCCCCCCTCCCCAAAAGATTCGTCTTGTCCTCAAGGTGGAAGTGTGAAAAAGCTGTCTGAATCTGAGCTGCTGACTCCCAACTGTTCTCACCATCGGGCAAGTGAGTCCATTTCAGCAATACCTCCAAATCGCCAAGCTGGTTGATTTGATAAACCAGTAAAGCTTCTGGTTTCACCTACAGCTCATGCTCTTTAGAAAGTATTGGAGGCAAGTCTTGTGGCTGGTGATGTGGTTCTACTGCTTTCTTCATTAAGGACACATGGAAAACATGTTGAATTTTGCAGTCCTGTGGTAATGCTAATCTGTACACCACCTGGCCAATCCTTTCCAACACCGAATATGGGCCATAGAAACAAGGTCCCAATTTCTCATTGGGTTTACGGGCTAAGGAATTCATCTTTTTACCATTGCAGTTTTAGACAAACCTTGTTACCAACCTCAAAAAACACCTCCCTCTTGTGTTTATTAGCATAGGCCCTCAACGGATCTTGAGCCCTGATGGTGTTCTGGCAAGCGAACCACAAAACCAGCAGTATAATAGTAAGTAAAAGTATCGTATCCACAGGGAACAGTTATTTATGTAGAACGAAATCGTATTTATCAAGGGAAAGCAATAGTTTAGAGAGTATGATTGCAGAATGGTAAGAAAGCAGACAATTAATTGGAATTAGAAAGGTAGAGTTAGAGACACTTTACTTGGATCAGGATTGGATTTCATCTCATCACACCCATTGTGCATATAAATACTACTTATTTATGTTGGTATACTCTATAAAATATGTAGACAAACTTTATTGCTAAGACCCCGAGTTACCAGCAGCCTCACACACTCAAAGGTAATCCATGCGGGCTCTCCCAGGCGACAGACTTACCCTCGGCTTATTCTGCTCTCTTTTGTTCTGTTTGTAAAGAATTAATTGAAATACGTGGCCCTATGAACTGAATATACCTTCACTCCAGTACTGTCACTACCTTCACTCATTAGATATACTCACCTCTCGACTCCAGGATTGACAATCAATTAACCCTTTGCTATCGATACTAAGGCCTATCCTCTAAACGCCTTCACTAGAGTACTCACACTACCCATCACTCATTAGTAACGCTCATGTTTCAGTCACAGAGTATCGAGTAATCTTATTCAATCAGAGAGTGAGTTTCTTCAGAATCCGCTCCCCCACTCTCACTCCCTAATCTAAACTATAAGAATAGAAAAGATTAGCCTATAACTCCAGACGCAAGCGTGGGAATTAGGAATAAACACAGAATAAAACTACCACCATTATAGATAGGGACCTTATTGACACAATAATATAGCATTTATATACACTCAAGGATAGAATCGATTACATCCAATCCCACTGGAGAGTTAACTACATGAAGTAGCCATACAAACCATCGAAGATGCTGTCACCATCTTCAGTCCTCGTGAAGCCCTCCTCCTCTCCTACTCTAAACTTAGCTAGGATACATTACAAATTCACTAAATCTGTAACTTCCTAACCTCCTCCCTCTTAGGACTGACGCAAGAGGTTTCTATTTATAGATAAGGAAAGACAAAGCAAATTTGGGAAGAGATCTTCTTAAAAACAACAACTGGGACGTGATCTGCGTGTTCTGCGCTTCAAGCTGCGCTACAGCTCAGGCTGTAGCGCAGGTTCCAGAGAGTTGCGCTTCACCTGCGCTATAGCGCGGGGTGAAGCGCAGCTAGCGTCTGCAGCTTCAACTTTCCTCTTTTAATTTGTTGATCTCTCCCCGAGACTGGTTTTCGCTTGTTTGCCTTTCCTTGTTTCCCTTTATTTTCTGATATCTTTATATTTATTGTACAATCCTTGTTTATTTGGGAAGCTTGTCTGCAATATCTTTGATTGATTGGCTCCGATCTCCTCATTAATGATTCAAATCTTCTTCACATCGTTAATTAATTGTCTTCAATCAATCTACAATCTTGCATAAATCCTCCTCATTTAATGCATTTAATTTCTGAATTGAATCTTTGCAAGAATCCTGCAAAAGTCAGCAATAAATCTATTAAAATAGCATCAAATTCAAAACTAGGATTAATAAATACAAATTATTAAATATTAAATAAAAAGGGATAAATATGGGGAAAATTACCATTTTGTCCTTGATAAGTGAAATAAAATATATACTAAATTATCAACTATTTTTCACTTATCAAATTCACCCCAACTTGAATTCTTGCTTGTCCTCAAGCAAGAGACCTCTTTGCATTCACAATCAATTCTAATCCCTAGTGTATTTTTACAAAAACAAAAACTAATTCAAGGTAATCATCCCTCAACTCCTTCCTAAGCAGAAGTCACTTTCCAATCATAAGAAAAAATCAGAATAAAGAGATATTACCAATCAACAGTTAGGATAGAAATACAAGCACCAATTAAACTTTCTCAAAAAATAACAATTAAAGCAGTAAGTGATAAACCAAGGAAATCTCTCATTCTCACGGGTAAGTGTTTCCCTCAATCATTTTCACCCACTGTTGAACAACTAGAATTGATAGTCGTTTCCAAGGTCTGAACCTGCAAGCAGTTAGTATGGATCAAAAGGTCTTTCTTTAGGTTGTAATGAGGCTGGGCTATCAAGAAAACATGGTTTTTCTGGAATATTCAAAGAATACTTTGAATAGAGAGCATCTTGTGATTGTGCTATGGAACTTCTCTCAATTCACCTGATGATTCTTGAATGGTCACCCTTTTTCAGCTTTGGCCTCTTCTTTTGAAGAATTTTCTCCCCCCAACTTATTTATTTTCCACACTTTGTGCATATATTTTTTTTTTGACATAACATAGAGAACAATATAGAACTTATTTTTGGTGGGGGAGAATCCTTTCTTTGTGATTCCTTGTGCCTTCTCTTGGATTCCTTGTGACCAACCTCTTTATCAATTGCTTGTCCCATTTTGTTGCGGTGCACCTTGCTCTCTATCCCAAGTGTTAAGGGACATGGTATGATCATTTATCATTGATAATGATAATGGCTAGGGTGCATCAAAAGAAACATTAAAAGCTCAATTGGGCAATCAATAAATGGAAAAATTAATGCAGGGTTGGCTATTTGGCACTGAGCAAAATATTAGAATCACAAAATTGTGCCTTGATCACTTCCATACCTTCTACCAGCAAGACAATTTTCATAAACTCAAGCAATAACAGTTGACAAGCAGCAGTGAAAAGCTCTCAATATAAGTGTTTAAGTGTTTAGGGCTCTCATCTCACCGGTTGGGCTAAAATTTCCTTGCTAAAGCACTTACTGGATTTAATAAACTACCATGATAGGTTTTCCTGAGAAGTACCCTACTTCTAACTTATTATGGAATTAATCACAAGACCCTATCATCTTTCCTAGATTGGTTAGTTAAACTACTTATTTACAGAGAATTAGAATAAATTACCTTGATTCCTAATCCTAAAATCCTAAAATTTTTAAAATTTTTCACAAACTAACAGGATAAGTACTGCATGATATATATATATGGGATATGGTTGGATACAGTACAAATCAAAGAGAAAGTAAAAAAAATAATCAAAAGAAAAGGAAAAAGAAAGAAAAGCACCAAATAGAAAAGAAAATGACTAGTCCGCCATGTGGTCTCTGTCCTCAGCTCCAGCTGCACCATCCTCCCCTGGAAAAATAGGCCTGTCCCCAGGCCACTGCAAATAATCCCTAAAGAGTGAGGGGAGAATGGGGTCCACTCCAGTCTGGTGATGACTACTCTGAAAGTGTAATGCAGCTCGATGGAGAGTGGCTATCTGTGCCATCATGTGAGTATGCTGGGTCTCAAACCGTTGGGCCCATGCTGAAGCATCCCTAACTGCTGGTGGTGGTGGTGGCTGCTGTACTGGGTGTGGCTGTTGCTGCTGCTCATCCTCAACCCCCAACTCTGCAGCTGCAATACAGTTATCTTCAATGTAGGCTCCATCCATGGGAGGTAGAATGCGAACTGTAGGGTTCACCCCAACCCCCCTAGACCTGCAGAGTGCGGTGATCAAAGATGGGAAGCCAAGTCGGATCCTGGAGTTGGGTGTCCTATGGTATATTGCAGTGACATACTCCCTAATCTTCTTTGTGATGATCTAAGAAACGTCGATCACCCTTCTGGAAATGATAGTGTAGATGAGGTGGGCCATGGGCATAACAATATCAGAAACATGCCCTGTGGGGTAGATATTGGCAAGTACCAACACTGTCCACATCTGTGTAATACTCCTCATATCCCTCCTGTGGATCCTAGCAGCATGTCTGTACCTGTTCCTCTCAAAGGAACGTCCTGGGAGGCAGAGAAGCTGAACAGTCTCCAAGTCTAATGGCTCATTGTCGTTGTTACCAACGACCTCTATCCTGTCCTGGTACTGGCAGTCAACCAGGTCTCTATTCTCCTCAATCGGGTGTCCAAGCAGTGCATTGATTGCATCGCAATCAAAGCGGATCACATGTCCTCTCACATAAGACTCCTGCCTGATGTTAATGTCCTGATATCTAACAGCGTTGGCATAGAACTCCCTAACAATGTCAGGGTCAAAGTACTCATCAGGCCTGTTGAGGCGGTCCCAACGCCTCCTATGAATCTCCGCAGAAAACTCCTCGTACTCCCCCTCTTCAAGGAGCACTCGTCTCTCCTTGATGAACTTGCAGTCTGCAATATCAGTATATGCTTCAAAGGTCTTAAGATCCTGAAAGCGGAAAAGATCAAAAGCAAGTTCCCTCTGGGGAGCCTTCCCCTTGGTACCCCCTGTGCCCTGTCTAGAGGAACTAGAGGCACCAACGTACTTTGTGCGAGGCATCTGCAAAAGAGAAATAAATCAAAATAATTATGCATCATAATATTTAATTATTCAAAATTAAGAAATTAAATGGCCAATTTAATTTCAAAGATCAGAATAAATAACCAAACAATTGTGCATAAAAATTTGATTTTATTAATTACCCAATTAATGCCAATTAATTAATTAAGACATGCTAAAGTGATCAATTAAAGCAGTCCTAAACAATCCTAATCAGGCAAAAGTGAGAATTAAATTCATGCTAAAAAATCATGTTATCAGCAACATGCAATAGGGCATAATTAATTTAATTAAAGCATGCAAAAATATCAGGATATTATAAGCATACATGCATCAACAAAATTAATTTGCAGAAATCATTGAGCACTTTTCAGAACTACCACCAAAGCAAACAGACTGTTCCATCCACATGCAAACTATTTTTAAGCATTTTTCATTACTCATTTTCTTCCTAAAAGGTCCTAAACTTTTAAACTAACTACTCTAAAGCTAAGCTCAAATAAAGCGAAAAATCAAAATTCCAATCGGTTAGAAAGGAAGAAAACTATAAAAACATACCTGAGCTGAAGTCAGAAACTGAAAAGGAGGCTGTATGAGTGAGAAACAGGCAAGAAAAGGGTAAGGAATATCAGAGAAAACAAGGGAGGGAAGTTCAAAGCGTTCACGTCTTTTCAAATTTAAAGACGATACCTGCGCTTCACTCTGCGCTATAGCGCAGAGTGGAGCGCGCATCACCACAGAAGGTGAAGCGTTCCGCTGCGCTTCACCTCTGCGCTTTAGCCCAGGGTGAAGCGCAGACTCCAGAGAGTTGATTAGTATCAGTAATTTCTGCGCTTCATCCTGAGCTATAGCGCAGGCTGAAGCGCAGCTTCCAGTAACTCTCTGCTTCTGCTACTTCTACCTTAATTTCATGCAATTTTTAATTTACATCCTAAATTCAACAACTTCTTATTCTCACAGGTAATTCCTAAGACTAAAAAATTACTGAAATAAAATTAAAAACTTACAAACACTGGGTTGCCTCTCAGGAAGCGCTTGTTTAACATCTTCTAGCTCGACGCCTGGTATTGTAACTTCCTTAAGGTGGCCTCAAGTGGAGGATGATGTTGGTCTCCATGCCAGTTCTACCTTTAAGCTCCCATCCTCCATGCAAATTAGTGACTCTTCCTTCATTGTCACTATCTTCCTCTGTGTCTGATATTGATCGCTTCTTCCTTTTAAACTTGAATTCCCAGATGGACTCTGGGGCTTTTACTCTCATTTTTGGCTTCCTCAGAAATCCGGAGCCTTGCAATTGCGGAGAGTTTTGGGAAGTGGCATTCTCTTGTTGTAACAGGGGTATTCCCCTATCAATATGAAACACAATGGTTTCATCCTTTGCAGCTATTGCAAACTTCCCTTGATCAACATCGATGATCATTCGAGTAGCCTTCATGAATGGTCTTCCCAAGATAAGGGGGATATCAGTATCCTTCCTTGCTATCTCTGCAACGTAGAAATCTATCATGTATGCAAATTTATCTACTCTTATTTCAACATCCTCAATTATTCCATGCAAACTTTGAGCAGATTGATTTGCAAGAAGTAGTTGCACGTTAGCAGGCTTGACCTTCACATTACTCAACTTATTAAAATACGATAGCGGTATCAAATTGATGCTCGCTCCAAGATCTAATAAAGCATAAGTTGAGGGTAGATTACCAAGAGATATGGGTATAGTGAACTTACCTGGGTCAAGTGACTTACTTGTGACTAAGACCTTCTCTTCATGTGGTTCTTCTTTTAGTTGGGCTGCTTTATCCTCATCTTGATGAACTGCTTCCTCTTGAGATGCTTGTTCTTCAAAGACGAGCTCAACTTCCTCATCAGGATCCTCCTCCTCTGACTCGTTGCCATCAGTAGCAATCAAGTTGCATTGAGCCTTGGGATTTGTTTGGGTCACAGCTGAGAAGTGTTGTTGTCTATGCTCTGCCATCTCTGCTGCTAGCTGACCCACTTGATTCTCTAAAGTCTTGATTGATGCCTCAGTTGTTGTCTTGAATCCAGTAAATCCTTGTACTAAAGTATCAATCTTTGACTCTAGAGAATTCAGCTTATCGTAAGTTGAAGGTTGCTGCTGATAGGGTGGTTGTCTTCCTCCATTCTGATTCCAACCAGAGTTAGCTTGGTTATTTCTCCATCCTTGAGAGTACTGGTTATTGTTATTGGAGAAATTTCCTTGCCTTCCCTGATTCCCCATGAAATTGACTTGCTCAGGTTGTGTCTCTTGGATTGTGCATTGACTATTTGGATGGTCTCCTCCACAAAAGTCACAAATCAATGGTTGGGTAGGAACAGGTGATGAGTAGACAGCTTTGAGTTGTTGGGGTAGTGCTTTCAAAGTATCAGTCAGGTGCTTCTATTTGACGTTTGATGAGCTTATTCTCTGCTAATAGAGCATCGTTCTGGTTCAATTCTAACATTCCCCTTTTAATTATGCAGGTTGCCTCCCACTCTGAGCTTGTTGGTCATTCATGGCCAAGTTGTTGATGATCTGTAGAGCTTGATCAACTTCTGCGGACAAGATTGTTCCTCCTGCTGCAGCATCTATAAATGATTTGGAGTCTAGACGTAGCCCTTTACAGAACATGTTGAGTTGGGCTATGTCTTCGAAACCATGGTTTGGACATTTGCGCAGCAAGGACTTGCAATCTTTCCCAAGCTTCATAGAGTGACTCATCATCCTTTTGTCTGAAAGTTGAGATCTCTGCTTTGGCTTCTATTTGCTTCCCTAATGGGAAGAATCTAGTCAAGAATTTCTCCTCAACCACACACCAATTAGTCAGACTCTGGTTTGGGTGTGACTGTAGCCATTCCTTAGCTTGACCTATCAAAGAGAAAGGAAATAAGCGTAAGTACACAGATTCTAAACTTCCCTCATCAAACCCGATAGTGCCAATCAATTCATAGAAATTAGAAAGATGAAAGTTTGGATTCTCATGATCCAATCCTGCGAATTGATGTGCGATAATTAGATTCAGATGTGCAGTCTTTAACTCCAAGGTTCTTGCATTGGGTGGTATTAAAATGCTAGAGTGATATCGTGGTCCTTGATGGGAGATGTAATCTCCTAAGGTTCTTCTCACTGGATTTCTTTCTTCAGCCATATTTTTGGGTTCCTCAAAAAATAACCTTCTTCTCCTCCTTCTTGAATTTCTACCTCTGTTCCGTCGAGACGTCCTATCGATTTCCGGGTCAAATAGTAGTTGATTAGGAGTCGCCTGACCTCTTAAAAGCATAAACAAGAAACTTGGAAAAGGGTAAGTGTTGAAGATATTTTTATTTTAATAAAAGAAAACAATAAAATTCCTAAAAATTTAAATCCTAAAAAAAAATTAAATAACTAAACAAAATAAATAAGATAAATCTTAATAAATAGACCTCAGGGTTCTACACAAATTAGAACCGTTCCCCGGCAACGGCGCCAAAAATACTTGGTGGTGTTCTGGCAAGCGAACCACAAAACCAGCAGTATAATAGTAAGTAAAAGTATCGTATCCACAGGGAACGATTATTTATTTAGAACGAAATCGTATTTATCAAGGGAAAGCAATAGTTTCAGAGAGTATGATTGCAGAATGGTAAGAAAGTAGACAATTAATTGGAATTAGAAAGGTAGAGTTAGAGACACTTTACTTGGATCAGGATTGGATTTCATCTCATCACACCCATTGTGCATATAAAGACTACTTATTTATGTTGGTATACTCTATAAAATATGTAGACAAACTTTATTGCTAAGACCCCGAGTTACCAGCAGCCTCACACACTCAAAGGTAATCCATGCGGGCTCTCCCAGGCGACAGACTTACCCTCGACTTATTTTGCTCTCTTTTGTTCTGTTTGTAAAGAATTAATTGAAATACGTGGCCCTATGAACTGAATATACCTTCACTCCAGTACTGTCACTACCTTCACTCATTAGATATACTCACCTCTCGACTCCAGGATTGACAATCAATTAACCCTTTGCTATCGATACTAAGGCCTATCCTCTAAACGCCTTTGCTAGAGTACTCACACTACCCATCACTCATTAGTAACGCTCATGTTTCAGTCACAGAGTATCGAGTAATCTTATTCAATCAGAGAGTGAGTTTCTTCAGAATCCGCTCCCCCACTCTCGCTCCTAATCTAAACTATAAGAATAGAAAAGATTAGCCTATAACTCCAGACGCAAGCGTGGGAATTAGGAATAAACACAGAATAAAACTACCACCATTATAGATAGGGACCTTATTGACACAATAATATAGCATTTATATACACTCAAGGATAGAATCGATTACATCCAATCCCACTGGAGAGTTAACTACATGAAGTAGCCATACAAACCATCGAAGACGCTGTCACCATCTTCAGTCCTCGTGAAGCCTTCCTCCTCTCCTACTCTAAACTTAGCTAGAATACATTACAAATTCACTAAATCTGTAACTTCCTAACCTCCTCCCCCTTAGGACTGACGCAAGAGGTTTCTATTTATAGATAAGGAAAGACAAAGCAAATTTGGGAAGAGATCTTCTTAGAAACAACAACTGGGACGTGATCTGCGTGTTCTGCGCTTCAAGCTGCGCTACAGCTCAGGCTGTAGCGCAGGTTCCAGAGAGTTGCGCTTCACCTGCGCTATACCTCGGGGTGAAGCGCAGCTAGCGTCTGCAACTTCAACTTTCCTCTTTTAATTTGTTGATCTCTCCCCGAGACTGGTTTTCGCTTGTTTGCCTTTCCTTGTTTCCCTTTATTTTCTGATATCTTTATATTTATTGTACAATCCTTGTTTATTTGGGAAGCTTGTCTGCAATATCTTTGATTGATTGGCTCCGATCTCCTCATTAATGATTCAAATCTTCTTCACATCGTTAATTAATTGCCTTCAATCAATCTACAATCTTGCATAAATCCTCCTCATTTAATGCCATTTAATTTCTGAATTGAATCTTTGCAAGAATCCTGCAAAAATCAGCAATAAATC
This sequence comes from Sesbania bispinosa, assembly GCA_026901365.1. Lineage (NCBI taxonomy): Eukaryota > Viridiplantae > Streptophyta > Magnoliopsida > Fabales > Fabaceae > Sesbania > Sesbania bispinosa. The sequence goes on from QLOH01000104.1 coordinate 1,816,322, forward strand.
TATTAAAATAGCATCAAATTCAAAACTAGGATTAATAAATACAAATTATTAAATATTAAATAAAAAGGGATAAATATGGGGAAAAATTACCATTTTATCCTTGATAAGTGAAATAAAATATATACTAAATTATCAACTATTTTTCACTTATCAAGCCCTCAGTAAATTATTGTACAAATCAGCCAACACAGTATCTTGTTCTTGAGTTAACCTATTGACCTCTTCCACCTTGGAAGGAATGGTAGTCCCCTTCAAAAGTATAGGTGGATCCTGACCATACAATGATTTGAAAGGGGACATCTTAGCTAAAGCATTATGTGTGGTATTAAACCAAAACTGAGCCCATGATAACCACTCAGGCCACTGTTTGGCTTGGTACCTGTGAAACACCATATATAAGCCTCCAAGCTACAATTGACTACCTCCGTTTGCCCATCCGTTTGCAGATGATAAGCTGAGCTAAATTTCAAGTGAGCACCCACTCTCCTAAAGAGCTCCATCCAAAAGTTGGAACCCCATTTATATTGTTCCTTGCTTAGTAACCTTTGTTCTATCAAAAATTTCAAGCTTCTTTTGTCAGTATGTATTAAACGGTGGCCTAACAGATAACAATGCTACTTCTGTACAGTTTGCACTATAGCCACGAGCTCCCTCTCATACAGACTTATGTTGAGCCCTCTCAGATAGAGCCTTGCTCCAAAATGCTGAAGGTCTTCCTTCTTCTAAAAGCACTGCTCCTAGATCCATCCCTGATGCATTTGTTTCCAAAAGAAAGGGTTTGGAGAATTCTGGCACATCTAGAATAGGCAGAGTTGTGCTAGATTTTGCAATAGTTTCTGCAAGTAGTCTTTGCTTTCCTCTATCTGTTTCTGAATCTCATCAATTCGCGTCTCTAACTCCTTGTTCGACACCATTTTGTGTTGCGCCGTCTGTCGTATCTTCCAAAACTATTCAAAACTTTACCCACAGCTCCAAGATTCTTGAGCTTTGATACCAGTTGATAAAACTAGCAGCAAACACACACAAGAAACAACACTCTGATTCTTTGTTGCTAAACCCAAAGAATGGGAAGAATAGAGTACAGACCCCTGGAATTTCGAGAGGTTCAGGTCTCTCCCAAATCAGTATTATTTTCTCCTTTTCTGAATCCCTATTCACTCTACCCTTTCTTATTTGAAGTGTTTAACTATCTAAGTTTGGGCTTCTAACTTACTTACTAACAGTAGTTAGTTATTTCTCTGTAATTCTAACTGACTAACAGTATTCAGTTATTGCCCTGTACTCTCCTATTACACCTAACATACACTTGTTTAATCTTCTAATGGTTTTTGTTTGGTTGCTAACTGACTAGACTTTGTTTATTTGGTATGGGGACCAGTTTTTTGAAGACAAAAACTTGATACCAGTAGGCCAGATGTAAGCCACTGGATAGGGGAAGGGGTAGGGGAATAGGTGGGCTAGTGGAGGATCGAACTTGACTTGGGTTGGTGCCAAGTGCCAACTGCCTATTGAGTAACAATCTAATTGACCTTGTTGGCCTGGTTTTCGAAATCTGATCAATCACTATCATGTGTTTGTTTAGTAGGCTTAGTCTTTCTATGATCAAGATATTTCAAGTTTGTTCTTTGTCTCTCAGATGATGGATTTACTTCTATGATCCTTATGAAATCATGTTCATCTTTTCTATTGTTTGTGCAGGAAATCAACCTGCTAAACAGCAGGATAGTAAGTCAGAGTCTCTTGACGAATTTGAGCAGCCGATATTTGGTGCTGGGGGAAATTCCCAAAATGATTACATTCTTGAAAAACTTAATTGGCGGGGAAAGGCTAGGGATAGATCTAGTTCAGTAGATTGTGGAAGTTCCCAGGTGATTCCTGATCTAGAATAAAGTTTTGACACATTATCTGATGGAATGGATGGAAAACTGAAGGATGTTGCCCAATACTTTGAGTTTGATCCAGAGGAAGTCTTTAAAGATTCTTTTTGATATGATACCACCTTTCATCCTGGTTTGACATATAATATAAAGGTATGTTGAATAGAAATCCCTAATGTTGTGAAATATTACGAGATTTATTCTGTAATTAGGGGGATTTGGTCCGTGATTAGGACAGATTTGTGTGATTTGATTTGTACAGATTTATTGCTTTATTTCCTTAATTAGGATACTAGTAGTCCCTATAAATATGTGTTGTACAGGCCCTAAATAATCAAGTAATTAAAGTATTATTCAGATAATACTCAATTCTTCCTTTTTCAAGTTGGTATCAGAGCTCCCGATCCAGGGGGCTCTGCTTCCGCAGCTTCAAGGCAGCCTTCATTGCTGCAGTTTCCTTTTTTTCTTTCCTGTTCGTCCAGCTTCCTGTTCGTCCAGCTTCATTTTTCCTGTTCGTCCAGCTTCGTTCAGCAACCACCGTCAGCCGCCACCTGTGCAGTCCACCGCCGACCACCGCGGGTCCAACCGGAAAACACACCAGGAGAAGCGCCTCTCCAAGATCGGCCTATCCCTAGAGTTTCTTCGTCGTTCGACACCGACGTGCCACCAATCGCTGGTCTTGTCTTCGGCGCGTGTAAGCCACGCGCCGCCTTCCCAGCCGCCATTTTTAATCGCGCCACCACAGACTTGGTCACCGACCACCCCTGAGTCCGTCCCAGTGGTCGTTTAACCCTAACTCGGCCTTTTATAGGTGCTGTTAGGAGCTCCTTCAAATTCCGTTCACGGAGGGTACTGTTCCTGCCTCCTTTTTTTTCTGCATTTTACCTCCCAATATGACTAAGGACAAGACTACCTCTAGTTTGAGTACCAACGATCTACAGGTGGACTCACTTAGTAAGACATCTAATTCTTGTTCCCTAACCATCACTGGTAAGAGTTCTAGCTTCTTATCCTTTAATGCTTCTAATACTGAGAATATTTGGATTATAGACTCTGGTGCTACTGATCATATGACACCTCATTCTCCTAATTTTTCATCCTATACCATTTCATCTGGTAACCAACATATCACTGTCGCTAATGGTTCTCATATCCCAGTTACTGGTTGTGGCAACATTCAACTTCAATCTTCCCTTCCTTTAAAAAATGTGCTTCATGTTCCACAACTATCTAACAACCTCTTGTCTATTCATAAGCTCACCCAGGACTTAAACTGTGTAGTCACGTTTTTCCCTTCCCATTGTGTTTTTCAGGATCTTGCCACGGGGAGGACGACTGGAATTGCTAAAGAGCTGGGTAGGTTATATTACTTGCAGCATGAAGACAGTAAAAAGTGCACCAAACAAAAGGCACTCACATCCAGTCATCAGATAAATTCAGAATCTTGGTCTTCCTCCCAGATATGGCTTCAGCACAGGCGTCTTGGTCATCCTCCTTTTAGTATCCTTAAGTCATTATTTCCTTTTTTGTTTACAAAAGTTCCAGTTGAGTCCTTTCATTGTGATGTCTGTCAGTTTGCTAAACATCACCGAACAACGTTTCTTCCCAGTAATCATAAAAGTTCAAAACCTTTTGATCTTGTTCATTCGGATGTGTGGGGGCTTGCATCTACTTCTAATATTTCTGGTGCCAAGTGGTTTGTTTCTTTTATTGATTACTGTACACGGGTTACCTGGACGTTTCTCATGAAAGATAAGTCTGAAGTTTTCCAACTCTTTGTTAATTTTTTCCAAATGGTACAAACACAGTTTGGGAGTCCTATTAAGAGATTGCGTTCTGATAATGGGAGAGAGTATGTAAATCAAAATCTTTCCAATTTCCTTAAAGAAAAAGGTGTTGTTCATGAGTTAACCTGTGTGGACACCCCTCAACAAAATGGGGTTGCAAAAAGGAAAAATCGTCATCTCCTTGAGGTTACTAGAGCACTACTCTTCCAAATGTCTGTCCCTAAGTCTTACTGGGGGGAAGCTGTTCTCACTGCCACATATTTAATCAATAGATTGCCCTCTCATGTTCTTGATGGTGTTAGCCCTGTGCAAGTCATGACCTCATTATATCCTTCTGTCCCTATTATGACCAGTCTCCAAAGTCGTGTCTTTGGTTGCTCTGTTTTTGTTCATGTACATAGCACTCATCGGGGAAAGTTAGATCCTCGGACTATCAAATGTGTCTTCATAGGTTATGCCTCAAACAAAAAGGGATACAAATGTTATCACCCCCAAAGTTGACGTGTCTATGTCTCTAAGGATGTCACATTTCATGAAACAAAATCTTTTTTCCATAGCACTCAGTGTTAGGGGGAGATCCTTGAGTTGTCATATATTCCTTTGTTACAAGATCCCACTCTTCTGGAGGATGATAGAGATCCTAGACCAATTCAGAATAAAGAAGTTAGACGTTATGAGAAACAGTATCAGCGAAGAGAAAAACCCGACCTGGTCGACCAGCAACTTCAATTGTCCAAACCGGAGGTAAGAACTGATAATCTTGCTGACACCTTAAATATCTCTTGTGATCCTAACTCAGATGATTTACCAATTGCCTTGAGAAAAGGGAGAAGATCTTGTGCCAAATATCCTATATCCCAATTTGTGTCTACTAAAAACCTTTCTATGCAGCACCAAAGTTTTATTTCAGCTATTGATTCTATCACAATCCCTACATCAGTACAAGAAGCCTTAAAGGACAAGAACTGGATTCAAGCCATGAATGATGAAATGGGTGCATTGGAAAGGAATGAGACTTGGGAGATTGTAGAGAGACCAAAGGATTAAAAAGCAGTGGGGTGTCGGTGGATATACACTGTTAAGTATCACTCTGATGGCACACTGGACAGGTATAAAGCGAGGCTGGTTGCAAAAGGATACACCAAAACATATGGGATTGATTATGACGAGACTTTTGCTCCCGTGGCAAAAATGAATACAGTCAGAATTATCCTCTCCTTGGCAGCACACTTTGGTTGGGAGATGCATCAGTTCGATGTTAAAAACGCTTTTCTGCATGGAAGCTTAGATGAAGAGGTATACATGGAGATCCCACCTGGATATAATGTTGCTGGTGGAGGGAGTAAGATTTTCAAATTAAAAAAGGCCTTATATGGCCTTAAACAGTCACCTCGGGGCCTGGTTTGGAAGGTTCACTCAGGCCATGATATCTCTGGGGTACAAACAAAGCCAAGGTGATCATACTCTCTTCATAAAACATTCACAAGATGGCAAACTCACTATACTTTTAGTCTATGTGGATGATATGATTATTGTAGGTGATGATGAGATGGAAAAACAAATTTTGAGGGAGAAGTTGGATACTCAATTTGAGATGAAGGATCTCGGTAAGCTAAAGTACTTCCTTGGGATTGAAGTTGCATACTCCAGACAGGGTATTTTTATTTCTCAAAGGAAATACATTCTTGATCTTCTTAAAGAGACTGGTAAGCTGAGATATAAGACCATTGGAGCACCCACAAAGCAAAATCATAAAATCGGGAATGATGAGGAAAGCCCGAAGGTGGATAAGACACAGAACCAGAGACTTGTGGGAAAGCTCATCTATTTATCCCACACCCGACCTGACATAGCCTATGCAGTTAGTGTGGTTAGTCAGTTTATGCATGATCCAAGAGAAAGACACTTTCAGGCAGTAAATAGAATTCTTCAGTACTTGAAGGCGTCTCCAGGGAAAGGATTACTATTTAAAAGGGAGGAAAACTTTTCCATAAAGGTGTATACTGATGCTGACTATGCAGGATCAATTGTAGATAGGAGGTCCACCACAGGATATTGCATGTTCTTGGGTGGAAATTTGGTGACATGGATGAGCAAGAAACAAAATGTGGTTGCAAGATCAAGTGCAGAGGCAGAATTTAGAGCTATGGCACAAGGAGTCTGTGAATTGTTATGGGTGAAGATAATACTTGACGACCTCAAAATAAGGTAAGAAGCTCCTATGAGACTTGTTTGTGATAATAAATCCGCCATCAGCATTGCCCACAATCCAGTTCAACATGATCGGACCAAGCACATAGAGATAGACCGACATTTCATTAAGGAAAAATTGGGCAGCAACCTTATAGCCACCGAGTACATTCCTTCAAGACTACAGTTGGCAGATATGTTCACCAAGGGACTTCCCACCGAGCAGTTTAAAGACCTTACTTGCAAGCTGGGAATGATAGATATCCATTCACCAGCTTGAGGGGGAGTGTTGTGAAATATTAGGAGATTTATTCTGTAATTAGGGGGATTTGGTCCGTGATTAGGATAGATTTGTGTGATTTGATTTGTACAGATTTATTTCTTTATTTCCTTAATTAGGATACTAGTAGTCCCTATAAATATGTGTTGTACAAGCCCTAAATAATCAAGTAATTAAAGTATTATTGATAATACTCAATTCTTCCTTTTTCAAGTCCTAACTTCCCTAGTTATCACTAATTCCCTGTTTTTATATTTAACTTTATATGTTCTGTATATATTTAATTTCTTCCTAATTTATAATTTTGTCTTGGGTACGTAGGCATCTTATAGGGTTATTGGTAGATAACAGATATAACAATAGTGTATATGTAGTTCTCTAGGATTTGCTTATCAAATTTGTAACAACCTGATCGTGATTCATAGCCCCAAGGTCCCTTGATAATTATTTAATGTATTAAATATGTTTTTGGTTCATCAAAATATAGAGAAATTTGGTTTGGGTCCTGTATTATTTTTTTATTGGTTTTGATCCCCATTTTGTTTTAAAATCACGTGACTTTAGTCCTTGTCGTTAGTTATATTTCGTTAAGTGACGTGACAATATTTTTTGTAGATTTTGCTATGGACTACCTTTGAATTTTGATGCACTTCTGAAAATTTAAAGGAAGTTTTATTAATATTATAAATTTTGGGAAAAATTTACTATAGACTTGTTTGACAAAAAAACACAAAGAAATTTTATAGCAGCATTTTTATGTAAAAAAATTGTGGTTTTTTGAAATTTTACTACAAATTACTTTTCAAGAGAAAAAAATGCAAGAAATTTCTTGTGAATTTTTACCGAGAAAAGTCGTAGTGAAGCTGCAAAAGTGACTTAACGAAGTATAGTTACATAAAGAGGACAAAAAGCACGTGATTTTAAAAAATGGAGGACCAAAACCAATGAAAAAATAAACGAGGGACCAAAATCAATTTTCATTATATTTAGAGGGACTAAAAACATATTTAACCCATATTTAATTATTATGAAATAATTCAATAATTTATATGTACTGTGTGACATGTAAAATTATTTTAATATAAAAATTATTTAATTTAAATAATTTAAGAGTAAATTACCCCAACTTCTCCTCTATTTTATATTTCAACACAAAACTCCCTCTATTTTGAAAACCTACACAAAACCCTTGCAATTTTAAAAGTACATTGCACTTAAACTCAATTTTTTATATTACACTTAATAGATATTTTAGTCAACAATCAACACTTATCTTTTATATTAAATTGACCACATATTATTTGCCTGACAAGCCGATTCATTGTGAATAGGATCCGAAAAGTTAACTAAGGCCATCTTTATCCCAACACCCCACTTTTTCACTATTCACAGACCTTAAAATGGACCCCACCAGTACGCATAAGCAAGTTCTTATTAAGCACTCTTCTTCTCTAACCTAGCACCTCACTTTTTTACTATTCACATATCTTAAATGGGTCCCACTAGTACACATCACCCTATTTTTATTTTTATTAATCACAAATATATTAATTAATAAAAAATGAATATAATATTAAAATATTCCATAAAAAATAATATTAAATTAACGAAACCATGAATAAAATATTTTATTTAATAATAAAAATCTAATAAAATTAATTGAAGAATAAAAAGTTCATATTAAAAATGGCAAACAACCAATTACATAAAAAAAAGTTATGTAATAAAAATATTTGATATTTAATTTTGGATATTGTGGCTGCCAAAATGTTCCCACATATGCTCCACTAGATCCGATTGAAGTTGATGATGAATTTGCCTATCACGAATATGAGCTCTCCGTTGAAGGTATGTCGTAAAATTTGGATGAGGATCATTACGTACATCGGTTGTTGAGACATCATTGTTTGGACGATCATAAGAATCGTCAAATTGAACATTATAAGTGTGTCGTTCGTCTTCCACAATCATATTATGCAAGATGATGCATGCATATAGTATATGCTTGAGTGTATCCATGTCCCAAGCACGCGTAGGTCCACATATAATTGCGAATCGAGATTAAAGCACTCCAAATGCCCGCTCAACATCCTTTCTTGCTGCTTCTTGACGTTGAGCAAATAATATTTTTTATCTCCTTGAGGCATCAAGAAGGTCTTGACAATAGTTGCCGATTCTGGATAAATACCATCGGCTAAATAGTACCCCACTATTGTATTGGGTTCTGTTTACCACATATTGCACCCTTTGGGGTTGTCTTAAAATAAAAAAAATAAAAAAATAAACGAATTTGGTCGTTGGGCAACGACTACTAGCCGTTGCTCCAACGGTCTTTTTTTAAAGAGTAAATTACTCTAACCTCCCCTCTATTTTGCACTTCCAACACAAAACCCCCTCTATTTTGAAAACCTGCATAAAACCCCTCCAATTTTAAAAGTACATTACACTTAAACCCAATTTTTTATGATACATTTAATAGAAATTTTAGTCAATAGTCAAAAATTATACTTTATATTAAATTGACCAAAATACCCTTACTAACTATGGATTTTTTTTAAATTGAGATTTTTCTGTGTTTCTGTGTGTCTTACTCAGACCACATATGCTGTATTTATAATATGTATGCAATAAATACATAAGAACATGATTGCTAAATCTAATCCTAATTAGCAACTAATTAGGGACTGACAGCTAATTATTATTTAGCTGTTACTAATTTAAAACAACATATGACTAATTCTAACACTCCCCCTCAAGCTAAAGCTTACTAAGCTTTAAGCTTGTTACAAATATACCCATATTAACAATAGTGAAGATAATAAATCGCGGGCCCATATAACACTGGAAAGTCGTGGGGCCAGGTAGATTGCACTGGGAAGCCGTGGGGCCAGGTAGATTGCACTGGAAAGCCACGGTCCAGGAAGATTGCATTGGGAAGCCACGGGCCAGGAAGATTGCACTGGGAAGCCGTGGGGCCAGGTAGATTGCACTAGGAAAGCCACGGGCCAGGAAGATTGCACTGGGAAAGCCACGGGGCCAGAAAGATTACTCTAGGTAGCCTCGAGATACATTTCTAGGTTTTGAAAAATCATGGGTAACGACAAATGGGAGAGAAAACGCATCCAAAATAGAAAGAACCCAAGTACCGGACATGAACTAGACAAACGATGCCCAGATCGGGATAGAAGACGGAAGGGCGAGTTCAGCATCGGTGAGATCGGCCAGAAAGGTGGCCGGACGCGCCGCCACACGCGGCAGACGACGGTTGGCAACAGAAAAACGCGCCGACGAAGATAGGGCGCGTGTGAGCGCGTCAGAACTCCGTTCGAGGCGGTTCTGGCAACGTTGGACTCGTCTTAGAGGGGCGAATCCAGCGGTGTGGTTGATGGTCAGAATCGTTGCCGTCTCCGGCGGCGGCAGCGACTGAAGATAGCGGAAAAACGTCGGGAAAATGTTGAAAACGCGCCGGAAAAGACTACATGGCGGAGGAGAGCGACTTATGGCACTAGACAATAGTGTCAACGACTGAAAAGGGTTTGAACACGAACAAAGTTCCATACTTGGAACTAGGCAGTGGAAAAGTGATGGCACATGTCACGGTGGATGGTATCGGTCTAATACCATGTTGAAATTGAGATTTTTGTGTGTTTTTGTGTGTCTTACTCAGACCACACATGCTGTATTTATAATATGTATGCAATAAATACATAAGAACATGATTGCTAAATCTAATCCTAATTAACAACTAATTAGGGACTGACAGCTAATTATTATTTAACTGTTACTAATTTAAAACAACATGTGACTAATTCTAACATTTACTATATAAAAATCCGTCAATTTTTAAACCTTACACAAACTCCTTATATTTTATAAATATACTATTCTTTATCTTTTGTGTCGGTGAATAAAAGAAAACACAAAAAAATAACATCATACAATTTTTTTTCAAATACATTATTTTGAATAACAAAAATCACAGTTTCATATCAACAAAATAAAGAAATTTATTTTAAAATTTTTCATAATGAAAATTTAATTAAAAACTCAGAAACTAATAAAAAGAACCAAAATAATTTTTTTAAGATAAATTTCGGAAGTATTAATAGATTAAAAATAAATTTACTAAAATGAATCTTAATAAAAAAAGCTTCATAAATTATCAAAAAACTTAATATGTAAAATAATAAATGTTAGGGTAGCGAGAAAGAAGGAGAACGAGAAGAATGAATTTTGCGCGAGAAAGACAAAAATTTTCACGTTAGGGTTTTATTGCATTTTATCAATTCTGATAATTCAATTAAAAAGGAAAGAGTGTCTTAAGGGTAATGTTGGGTTTTTTAAAAAATATTTTTTAATAAATTATAAAAAATTATATTAATTGGGGTTTTGTGTAGGTTTTCAAAATAGAGAGGGTTTTGTGTTGGAAATGTAAAATAGAGAGGAGGTTGGAGTAATTTACTCTTTTTTTTTAAAATGCCTTTGCATTAACAGGAGTTTAGACCTCATGAAATGACAAGGATAAAAACCATTCGGAGAGGTTTAAACTCCAAGCAAACAGAAGGCAGGAAAAAAAATACATTAGCAAGGGTTTAAACCTCCGAAAATGTAAAAAAAAAAAAAAATTGCTGCTCTAATAAGCTGCCGCAACATTTTAGTGGCATTTACTCGACATTTAAATGGTCGAGAATGCCTAAAAAAAATTTAAAGCATTTGTGCTCAGTTGAGCACCAGTACAGTTAAAACATCGTGTAGAGATACCGCATTAGAGATGGTCTAAATCTGATTAATTACAGCCGATAACAAAACCATAAGAAAAAATATGCGACAAGCATGAAGAGCAACAACTTAGCACTGCATATGCCAGCATAATGGCAAACCCTCCAAGAATTTCACCAGGTTAAACTAATAGTAAGGTCCTTGCAATTTGCAATGATGTAAGATACACAATATTTAACTTTTAATCATGTGAGTAGAAAATTTTCAACGCATAATAATATGAAATTTTGGTTAAGCCGACCTTTTTTCTATCGTCGTCGTTGTCAGAACCACCACTCACACAAAATCGTGAAAAAGTTACGAGCAATGATGATAATTGCAGTCATAAGAGGAATACAACACAAGCATCATGCCTTCATTGAATATATTTCGGTAAGCAAGTGAGACCCAAAATGCACCTACGGCCACCGCCACAGGTCACAATAGAGGTTTTTTAAGAACTTCGTGGTAAAAGCTTTTTAAAATACTAAATGGTAGGAAAATCAATGTAACGGATTAGAGGTAAGAAACTATAATACAATAAATTTAATTAAATAAAATAATAAATGTATCAAGTATCAAACTTGTATATTGAATTTTAGGACTTTAGTGAGTTATTAGAGAAGCTTCAAACTATGGTCTTTTCATAGAATTTTCTCGACGTGTTGGGTGATCAGCTCAAACAAAAGATAAGGAATGTGCTTACGGAAATCTAAAACCACCAAACTCAAGTCTTCCAACCATGATTCATGGCCCTAGGTGCGTTTTGCTCATGATATGATTTGCTTACAAAAATGCATAATGAACGTCGTGATAACTAGTCATACAAAGAGACCACTCAAAACTAGAGGTGTCAATATGGGTTTAGTTCGGTGAGCCAACTCGGCTCAACCCGGCTCAATTGCGGGTTGAGTTGGTAAAAATTAGACTCACATTTTCATGGGTCAAAGTGGGCCAACCAACTTAACTCGCGGGCCAAAGTAGGTTTGAGGCTGGTTGACTCACTTTTTTTTATATTTTTTTACTCTTTCTTTATAATTTTTTTTCATTTTTTCCAACTTTTTGGGTTTTTTTATTATTTTTTAAATTAGGTAAGTCAACCCACTTAACCCACCGATCTGGTGGGTCGAGCCGAGTTGGAATTTTTTCAGCTCACAAAAAAAAAATGAGTGGACCCGACTTGACTCACTTTTATTCTAACCCGCGGTGAGCAAACTTGGGTGAACTGAGTTGACTCACTTTGACATCTCTAGTCAAAAGGCTCATGAGGCGCTAAAAGTAAAGCTTTTGGATTTGAAAACCCAACTCTAAGCATCTACTCAAGAACTTTCCAAATAGATTCAAAGACAGAAGAGTACAACAAACTTTGGGGACCAAAATCATAAAAAAAAAAATTAAAAGGAACCAAAATCAGGATAGATCAAAAGTGCAATTAACAAAAAAAAAACAAAAGAAAAGAAAACTAAGCCATTCCTTTTTTTTTTTGACGGAAAACTAAGCCATTCTTGAAATACAAATATGAAGTTGGAACCGTCAAATATGCTTAAAGTTTACGTTAAATAACTCAAGTATTACCTTTCAACATTCCGATATTATCAAGGCACGTCACTTTTCTATTAACAACTAGTAGGTGATCCGTGCCTTCGCACGAGTAAATTAATGGAATGATTTATGTTATTCGTGCTTCGCGCGGGATAAAATATTAGCTATCATAAATACCTATATATTAAGAGAATATGTATTAATATAATAATAAAAAAGAAAATTAATGTGTGAAAAAAAAAGAAAAAAAATGGTAAGAGCAAGACTACCTCCCGTGGTTTATTAAAAAAAGTACTCTTATAATAAAACAAATTATAGGAACGAATAATTAGTGAAAATGATTTAATATAATAATAAAAAAATAAAAGTGCGATAGAAATAAAAGAAAATGAAAAGTGAGATAAAAAATAAAAAGAAAAAGAAAATGATAGGATTAAGACTGTCTCCCGTGTAGGATACACGTGACTCATAAAAAAACACTAAAATAAAAGCTAAATTAATGGGGATATCATTTTGATAAAAAAAAAACGAAACAGGACATTCTCCCGTGGAGAATACCCACAATACTAAAAAAATTCATTTATAATAAAACATATTAATAAAAACGAATAATGAGAGAAAATGTTTTAATATCATAATAAAAGAAGAAAGTAAAAAGGATGATGTGATATTTTTTAGAGGGAAAGAAAACGACGGGATTAAGACTGTCTCCCATGGAGGATCACTTTACTAACGTGAGAATGAAGAAGAATGATATTGTAAGTGAATGATTAATTAAAAACAAATAAAATAGGGGAAAAAACACTACAATAGAAGCAAAATAAATGAAAATATGATTGTGATTAAAAAATGAAAAGAAAGTAAAAAGGATAATACAGTTTTTGTCATCGACTATTTCTGATTTTTTATCACATAAAAACACACATTAGGAAATATAATAAATGTATTGATGTACATTAAATGTAATATAACAATAAAAAAAAAGAAAATTAATGTGAGTAAAAATAAAATGGTAGGAACAAGATTGTCTCCTGTGGAGAATACACGCAGTTCATAAAAAATTTCTTTTATAATGAAAAATATTAATAAAAACGAATAATAAGAGAAAATATTTTAATATCATAATAAAAAAAGAAAATGAAAGCGAGATTAAAAATAAAAGAAAAAAGAAAACGACAAAATTAAGACTGCCTCTCATGGAGGATACGCGTGATTCATAAAAAAACTACAATAGAAGCTAAATAAATGGAGATATAAATTTGAAAAAAAAAATAAGAAAGTAAAAAAGATAATAAAAAAATAAAATTAATGTGTGGGAAAAAAATAAAATGGTAGGAACAGGATTGTCTCCCGTGGAGAATACCCGCAATTCATAAAAAATTTCATTTATAATGAAACATATTAATAAAAACAAATAATGAGAGAAAATATTTTAATATCATAATAAAAAAAGAAAATGAAAGTTAGATAAAAAATAAAAGAAAAAAGAAAACGACAAAATTAAGACTGCATTTGTGGAGGATACTCATGATTCATAAAAAAAACTACAATAGAAGCTAAATAAATGGAGATATAATTTTGATAAAAAAATAAAAAGAAAGTAAAGAGGATAATAAAATAATAAAATTAATGTATGAGAAAAAATAAAAATGGTAGGAACAAAATTGTCTCCCGTGGAGAATACCCGTACTTCATAAAAAAATTTCTTTTATAATAAAATATATTAATAAAAAAGAATAATGAGAGAAAATATTTTAATATCATAATAAAAAAAGAAAATGAAAATGATATAAAAAAGATAAAAGAAAAAAGAAAACGACTGGACTGCCTTCCTTGGAGGATACCCATGATTCATAAAAAGAAACTACAATAAAAACTAAATAAATGGAGATATAATTTTGATTAAAAAGTAAAAAGAAAGCAAAAAGGATAATAAAAAAAGAAAATTAATGTGTGAGAAAAAATAAAATGGTAGGAACAAGATTGTCTCCCGTGGAGAATACCCGCAGTTCATAAAATAATTCTTTTATAATGAAACATATTAATAAAAAAGAATAATGAGAGAAAATATTTTAATATCATAATAAAAAAAAGGAAAATGAAAGCGAGATAAAAGAATAAAAGAAAAAAGAAAATAACAGGATTAAGACTGTCTCCCGTTGAGGATACCCGTGATTCATAAAAAAAACACTACAATAGAAGCTAAATAAATGAAGATATAATTTTGATTAAAAAGTAAAAAGAAAGTAAAAAAGATAATAAAAAAAGAAAATTAATGTGTGAGAAAAAATAAAATGGTAGGAACAGGATTGTCTCCCATGGAGAATACCCGCAGTTCATAAAATAATTCTTTTATAATGAAACATATTAATAAAAAAGAATAATGAGAGAAAATATTTTAATATCATAATAAAAAAAGGAAAATGAAAGCGAGATAAAAGAATAAAAGAAAAAAGAAAATAACAGGATTAAGACTGTCTCCCGTTGAGGAGACTCATGATTTATAGAAAAACACTACAATAGAAGCTAAATAAATGAAGATATAATTTTGATAAAAAGTTGGAGATATAATTTTGATAAAAAAAATAAAAAGAAAGTAAGAAGAATGATGTGATGTTTTTAGGAGGGAAAGAAATTGATTTATATGGTGACATGTATCCATAGTGAAAGGATTTTAAATTATTGATGATTCAAAATTTAAAAGATTAAATTCCTAAATAAAATAAATTTCTGAAGAAGAAAATTGATAACAAATATACATGTGAGGGACTCTTATCGAGCTTGACAAGATTGACTCTCGTGGAGATACCTGTGGTCTTGCACCCAAAAATATATGTGAGGGACTAAACATGCGTTACCAAAAAATGAAACTACATGTCTACATCCATGTCCTTTACATAGAGAGATTATTGTCCTTGTGTCCGTGGGATCTGGACAGCTATTATCCCACCATATTATCGATCACTCGACTTTCTCCAGCTATCGTCTCATTGAGTGGTTGCATTCTGATTTAGATTGTTAGTTTCTGGTTTTGATGTGCACTAGTCAATGCCGTTTGGTTTTATCTTACAGTTTTTGGTTTTGGTCCAAAGTTTTATCTTACAGTGTCAATGAATATTTCATGGTGTACGGTGGATATAGCAAGCTTCCAAATTTGGTAGGCCCAGCCCAATTTAACATTGCTCTTGTTGGTTTGAGACCTTAATCCTCCATATACAAAAAAAAAAGACCTTAATCCTCGTGGCTGGATTATAGTGAACTTGGGATGGCTCTTTCCCTGATAATTAATTTTGTCTTGATAGATGTCGAAATTGTGGACTATTCACGTAGCTCTTTCCTTAGTGTTTTTTTTTGTGTGAACACTATAGTATCTTTCACGGGGTAAAAAGTTCCATTCAAATTGGATCATTGTTATCATGGTGGAGTTAGATTTTCTAGTAGTATTTTTTATACATAATACTTGAGTCCCAAAGCTTTACTTATGAAGAAAACATGTGCCTTTTCAACCAATTATCCATTGACAGGTCATTCCTTAGCTTGGAACAAAAGGATATTTGATTCTGGAATATTATTCCAGAGTTGCTATTTACCTTGTTAACAGACGTATTGTTCACTTCATTCCACTCATCCGTATCTGATATTAAGAAGAAGGATTGGATTGTTGGGTTTGTGCATATTTATAGAGAAGTCAACATACAAGGTTACTAATTGCTTAATTCGGGTCATCTTTTTAATTTTAGGCAATCATTTTCATGATAGATCTCCTTTAGTTGTTTGTTCAACTATTTATATATATCGATCTATGTAGGGCTTCTTTCCCGTGTGAAATTTTGAATTACCTTTTGTTTGTTAGTCCCTCCAACGCATCAAGAGAAAAATAAAATGAAACTACATGCTAACAAATTAATTCAATTTTAATTTTTTATATTTATATCTATTTTATCTATATATCTATCTATATATAATTATACAATTTATTTTTTTAATATTATCTGTTACTATTCATGGTTGCATATACTATTTTTTTATTGTTAATTTCATCATTTTCTAGAAAGTGGATTCGTATTTTTTGTCATTTTTTTTATCTAAAGTGTTTAAAGTGGTGTTGTAAAAACCGGTTTGGACTGATCGGTCGAACCGGAAACTAGTGATATAACCTGACCGAGTTGTGAGTTGAATTGGTTGTGCATATGAATTGGTGTGACTCGGGTTGACTTGGCCGATTTTAATCAAAACCGGTGACTCGGTCGGTTCAACGTGAACCGGCTTGTATAGAAACCACATGAAACACAAGAGGGGGGTTGAATAGTGTTTTATAATTTCAAACAGATTTTTTTGGAAACCTTTTCACAAACAGAGTTTAATAAAAGTTTTGAGCAACTTGCTGAAACTGGAGTTTTCAGAAAATTACTGAAGTGCTTCAGTAGGTCCAAAAGACAGTGTTGAAAGCTTGTTTTAAAAAGTGTTTGAGATTGATTTAAGTTTAAGCTTATAAAACTATTTATTCAGAACCCTCCTGTTAGTTCAAATAACAAATATAAAGAGATAAGGGTTGAGAAAACTTAGCCAAGAAATTATCCTGGTTCACTACATCCACCGTGAGCTACGTCAAGTCCCAATGCTAAACCAACAAAGGATTTCCACTAACTGATCACAGCTACGAGTATTATTTTATCCACAGCCTCTTCAGGCTAAAACCCAAGTATTGTTTTACAGACAAGCCTCTCCAGGCTCAAACCCAAGTATTGTTTAAACACCAAGCCTCTTCAGACTCACACACAACCAATGTATAAAAAGAAAATTGCTTAAGATTTTAAACTATGGAAGTTCAAAGCCTAAACTGAGTAAGATGTACAGATAACTGAGTAAAACTCAGGATAAGAAAATGTTGTACAAATGAAACAAATGAATGAATATTAGAGAGAGTTTTTGAGCAGCGTTTCAGCAAGTATGTTCGTTCTCTCTTTCTTCTTTTGCATGAGACTTCATACTTATAGGGTTGGAAAAGAGATCCGTTTAGCTTCAATATGATTCCCGTTGAGACATAGCATTTAATGCAAATGCTTCCATTGAAACACATAGCCTTGGTAGCTTGCAGTAGCAGGTACAACAGGTAGTAGGTGTCAGCAGCGCAGACTTCACTTTTTCTGAGCATAGTGTACTTCACAGCATACTTTGCCTCTATGGTGAATGAAAATTTGAAATATGCCAAAAAGTAACTGATCTGACTTTCTGGAAGAAGCACAAGCAACTGAGGAAGGCTACAAATGAATTTAAGTCTCCAAAGGGAATTAACAGAGAAGCACTTTCCCAAAAGGTACAAGCTTTAGTACGATGTCTCTCTTCTTCAGAAGGTTCTCTGGCTTCAGTAGGTCTTGATCATTCAGCAGGTTCCTCTTCTTCAGCAGGTTGCACCACATCAGAGGGTTGCATGATCTCAGAGGGTTGCTGTATCAGATACCTTCTGAAACACATAAATTACCTTTAGCAGAAAACTGTTCTTTCTTATCAAAGAATGTTTACCAAATTTGTTATTAGGGGTGGGAATAGGCCAGCCGGCCTGTCAGGGGCCTACGGCCTGACCTGTTTATGGCCTGGCCTGGCTTGGCTCGTTTATTAAAAGGCCAGGCCAAGGCTTGTTAAAAGGCCTATTTAGTTAAATAGGTCAGGCTTCAGGCCTATGAAAAAGCCTATTAGGCTTAACAGGCCGGCCTGTTTAATATAATAATATATAATATATTAAATAAATTATATAAATAACTATAAATATAATTAAAAAATTTATAATATAGTAAAAAATTAGAATATATTAAATTAATTATATAAAAAAACTGCTTAAAAGGTCTGCTGCCCTGCATAGGCTTATAGGCCTGTTGGCCTGTTTGTAGGCCTTGTTATAAAACAAGCTTCTAAACAGGCTTACAGGCCAGGCCAGGCTTTTTCGCAGGCCAGGCCAAGGCCTTACAAAAAAAACCTGTAACAGGTAACAGGCCAGGCTCAGGCTTAAGAATTAGGAGTCAGGCCAGGCTCAGGCCTGTCAAAGCCTGGCCTGGCCTGTTTCCACCCCTATTTGTTATCCATTAAAAACTCACGATTGTGAGACTTAAACATTATTAACCATTTAATAATATTTTGAGAATCAACATTCTCCCCCTTTTTAATGATGACAAATTTGCTTAAACTATCAAATATCTGAAGAGAAATGAGAAAATAAGTTTAGAAATTCTCTCCCTATCTCAGATACTTGAAAAGAAATAGACAACTTGCTTTGCTTTGCTTTGATTTGCTCCCCCTTAATAAGAGATATCTTCTCAGAAAAGGGCTTAGACTTCAGATTTTGTTAGTTTATATTACTCCCCCCTTTTGTCATTAATCAAAAGGGTGTTCAGAGCATACTGAAGTGATAAAATATGCATGGGAGCAGAACACACTTCAAGGAAAAGGAGTTGCTGAGAGGGTGTTTCAGCAGCTACCAGATAAAATCAGCAGGTAGAAAATAACAAATTTAGTTATTAGATAATGCAAGAATGTGCATATTATCTCTAATGAACTTAAAACTATCTTCAGTAAGAGGTTTTGTGAATATATCAACCCATTGATGCTCTGTGTCAATGAAGTGTATATCAAAAACACCTTTCTGAACACAGTCTCTAATGAAATGATGTTTGATTTCATATGCTTAGCTCTAGAATGCTAAATGGGATTTTTAGAAAGATTTATGGCACTTGTATTATCACAAAACACAGGAATTGATTTAACAGGAATGTTGAAATCTTCAAGTTGATATTTTACCCATAGCAGCTGTGAAACAACATGCAGTAGTAATGTATTCAGTTTCAGCAGTTGAGAGAGCTATTGTGCTTTGCCTTTTGCTAGCCCAACTGATCATGTTCTCTCCAATGAAGTGGCATCCACCACTTGTTGATTTTCTCTCTACTCTATCTCCAACAAAATCAGCGTCACAGTATCCTAGTAATCTACAGTCCTTACTCTTCTTATAGCATAGACCAAGATTAGTAGTACCATTGAGATATCTGAAAATTCTTTTAACAGCCTTGTAATGAGTTATTCTTGGATCTGATTGAAATCTTGCACACAAGCATACACTGAGCATAATGTCATGCTTACTTGCTGTAAGATACAACAGGGATCCAATCATACCTCTGTACATAGTTGGGTCAACACATTCTTCTCCTTCATCCTTACTTAGAATTGCTGAAGGGTGCATGGGAGTTGACATAGGCTTGCAATCATGGATATTAAACTTTTTAAGCATTTCTTTTGTATATTTCTCCTGTTGGATCCATATACAATCAGACTCTTGCTTAATTTGTAGTCCTAAGAAAAATTTGAGTTCACCCATTAAACTCATTTCAAATTCAGATATCATAAGCCTTGAAAAATCAGTGCACAGAGAGGAATTTGTTGATCCAAAGATAATGTCATCAACATATATTTGGACTAGAATCAAGTCTTTGTTAGACATTTTTCTGAAAAGAGTTGTGTCAACTTTTCCTTTTTTAAAACAAATTTTGAGCAGAAAGTTTCTCAGTCTGTCATACCAAGCTTTGGGAACTTGTTTTAGACCATACAGAGCCTTTTTTAGTTTAAAAACATGTTCAGGAAAAGTCAGATTTTCAAAACCAGGGGGTTTTCTAACAAATACCTCTTCCTCAATGAATCCATTTAGAAAGGCACTCTTTACATCCATTTGATATAGTCTGATGCCATTATTGGCTGCATAGGAAAGTAAAATCCTAATGGCTTTAAGCCTTGCTACTGGAGCAAAAGTTTCAATGAAATCAATACCTTCTTGTTAGTTATACCCTTGTGCAACTAGTTTGGCTTTATTTCTGATTACTTGACCATCTTCAGAAAGTTTGTTTCTAAACACCTATTTGATTCCTATAATAGTTTTCTCATGGGGTTTAGGAACAAGAGTCCAAACATCACTCCTGATAAATTGATTAAGCTCTTCTTGCATGGCTAGGATCCACCCTTCATCATGCAGAGCTTCCTCAATATTCTTTGGATCAATTTCAGAGAGGAAGGCAAGATTATTGACTTCTCTAAGTCTTGATCTTGTTCTAACTCCTTCTGAAGTATCACTAATGATTTGCTCTTGAGGATGATGAGTTCTGTATGTCCATTCATGCCTGCGTGGAAATACTTGCTCATTCTGAGACTCAACATTGATTCTGTGAAAAGGTTCAGTTTCAGCAAGTTGACTGGAAGTCTGTTCAGCAGGTACTTCAAAGGGTCCTTCACCAGGTGCTTCATTCTTGACCTCTGTAGACTCTGAAGTAGGATTCAGCTCCATTCCTGCAAAATCCTCTTCTAGATCTAATAGTTCCCTATAAGTCTCTTTAGCATCATTAAATCTAACATGAATAGATTCTTCAACTGTAAAGGTTCTAGAATTGTAAACTCTACAGGCCTTGGATGTTTCTGAATACCCAATGAAGAATCCTTTATCAGATTTAGAATCAAACTTACCCATATCATCTTTGGTGTTGAGTATGAAACACTCACAGCCAAAAATGTGAAAAATAAGAAATGTTTGGTTTTCTTCCTCTCCACAATTCATAGGGAGTTCTTTTGAGGATTGGTCATACCAAAATTGTGTTTTGAATGTAGCAAGCTGTGTGAACAGTCTCTACCTAGAAGGATCTTGGTAGGTTGCTTGAAATGAGCATAGTTCTACCCATCTCCTTCAAGATTCTGTTCTTTCTCTCAACAACCCCATTTTGTTGAGGTGTTCTGGCCACTGAAAAATTGTGTGAGATCTCATTCTCATCACAGAACATACTGAAGCTTGAGTTTTCAAACTCACCACCATGGTCACTTCTGATTGTAGAAATGCAAAATCCTTTTTCATTTTGCACCTTCTTACAGAATTTTGTTAAATTCTCAAAAGTCTCATCCTTGCTTCTAAGGAATATCACCCATGTGAATCTAGAGTAGTCATCAACAATGACTAAGCCATAGTTCTTACCAGCCAAGCTTTCAGTTCTTGTAGGACCAAACAAATCCATGTGAAGTAGTTCTAAAGGTCTTGAGGTAGACACAACATTTTTACTTTTGAAAGAGCTTCTTGTTTGTTTGCCTTTACGACAGTTTTCACATAAAATGTCAGATTTGAAAGAGAGCTTGGGTAATCCTTTTACAAGGTTATGTTTTGTAAGCTTTGAGATCAATCTCAAGCTGGCATGCCCAAGTTTCTGATGCCAAATCTGTTTTTCATCTTTCACAGAAATCAAACAAGTCACATTTTGATATGCAAGTTCCTCAAGATCAATCTTATACATATTATTGTGTCTCTTGGCAGTAAAAATGACTTGGTCAGAAGCATCTTTGACTACATAACCATCCTTGGTGAAGGATACAACATATCCACTGTCACATAATTGAGTTATGCTCAGCAGGTTGTGTTGAAGACCTTCAACAAGGAGAACATTTTTAATAACAGAGAGAGGGGAGATACCTACTGAACCTATACCAGTGATTTTGCCTTTCTGGTTTCCTCCAAAGGTCACCACCCCTCCATCTTTAGGTCTAAGGTTTTGGAACAAAGACCTTTCTCCTATCATGTGTCGCGAGCACCCATTGTCCAAGTACCACCATTTGTGGTGTCTCCTTTGTGCTATTAAACACATCTGCAACAGGAATAATCAGAGACTTAGGTACCCATAGCTTTTTGGGTCCTTTTTTGTTAGCAACAGGTCTGCCCTTTCTCTTGTGTTTGCACTGAGACACATTGTGTCCAGGCTTTCCACAGTGAGAGCATCCCTTACCTTTCTTAGCTTTTTCAGCAGGTTTAGAATTTGAATCATGTGATGATTCACTGTCTGAGTAACCTAGACCTTCTTTGTTTTTGGAGTTCCTTTGAGCACCCAACATTTTGTTGAGGTTCTTGGATCTATTAACAAAGTTGGCTAGATCTCTAGTAAGTTCAACAACTTGTTTCTTTAGAAATTCATTTTCTTTAATTAAACTTTCTGAACTACTAGTCCTAGAATTCTTTAAGAGTTTTTCTTTGAGCAAAAGATTTTCAGTTTCTAGAGCTTCACTTTTGTTTGCAACTTCAGTGTATGCTCTAGACAAATCCTTATACTCTTGGAAAAGCTCTTTAGAACTTTCCAACAAGTCATCATACATGTCTTGAAGAGAGGAATTACCTCAGATTCAAAGCTGTCTGATGAAGGGAGACTTGCCATCAAACATATGTTGGCCTCTTTAGCATATTCATCTTCCTCTTTTGAGGTTGAATCATCTAAGTCTTCCAAAGTTGCCATCAGAACCTTTTTCTTCTTAAAGAACTTCTTCTTGTAAGAGGATTTCTTCAGCTTTGGGCAATCTGCCTTTATGTGCCCTGGCTTCTTGCATTCATAGCAGATTATTTTGTCAGTAGCAAATGAATCTTTACCTGACTTACTTACTTTGGTTTCAGAGGATGATCCTTTTCTGAACTTTCCTTTCCTCTGAAGCATCCTCTTGATCTTTCTGCTCAGAAGAGCTAGATCATCATCATCATCATCAGAGTCACCTTCTGAATCTTCAAAACCTTCTGAAGATTCCTCAGCTTTCATGGCCTTCTGTGCTCCAGACCTTGGCAGTTTGGACTTGGCATTCAGTGAAGTTGGTTGAACGTCTCTAGAAGGGGGGTTGAATAGAGACTAGAAAATGTTGTACCTGAAAATACACACTTAAATTCAAGCTGAGACGTGATGTCAAGTCTGACTCTTTGAGTCTTAAATAGGCTAGATGAGTGTTGTCTCAACAATAATTTTGTAATCAAGTAAATATGATTCGTTAGTTAATGAAACTTGATTATCTCTAAATAGATTTGATTTATTTTAGCAAACAGATTTGAGATGTAAGATGTGCTATGTAAATAAAGAGATAAGGGAAAAGAGATGCACACTAAGATTTATACTAGTTCACCCACAACCTTGGGCTACGTCTAGTCCTCACAACACATGAGATTTCTACTATTGACAATCACAGCCAATTACAAGTATTCTTACAGCCTCTTCAGAACGTCCCTCACACCAAGCATAGGCACTCCTACCTTGGCTGAGTCTCAAGTATTATTTGTTCTCAACTGCCTCTTCAGGCAACTCATGTAGTATTCTTTGTCTTCGACTGCCTCTCCAGGAAACGCATGCAGTATTCTTTGTCTTCGACTGCCTCTCCAGGAAACTCAGCGAGTATTCTTGTTATAGTGCCTCTCTGGGCTTTACAATCGCTCACACTAAGCTCAGGCACCTCCTGACTTAGTTGAGACTTGGTGATATGAGATGAGATGTGATTGATCTAGCTTAGACTACATACAAAGTATGGATAAACAGTGAGCTCAGCTAGGTATCACGCTCTAAATCACTCAAGGAGTGTATACAAATCATTACAAAACAAGAGCTAAACCTACTACATGATATTAACTAAGATAACATAGGTAGGTAGGTTGAGATTCACTTAAGATTTAGATTTTTCCTGATTGTACAGAAACATCTCTGTTGAGTCTCACATGTGTCTCTCACACGTCTCACCATAATGAGACTTTTGTTTATAGTCTTCAAAAAACTAGCCGTTATACTAGCCGTTTTAAGAAAGAGAGCTTTTCACTTTTCTGACATGAGATCAGTGCTTTTCTGGTGCAGTCTCTGCTGTGACAGTGTACTTGCGTTGACTTGCTTATGTTGTTGAGACTCTGTCTGAGCTGAGTCTGATGTCTGCATCTGATCTCTGCGTCTCAAGTCTGAGTCTTATGTTTGCATCTGATCTCTGCATCTCAAGTCCGAGTCTCATGTTTGCATCTGATCTCTGCGTCTCATGTCTATTTCTGCATTTCAAGTTGAGTCTGCATCTCAAGTCTGACTTTGGATCTCATCTTTGCTCAGCTTCTTATTTCAAAGTGCTTCTTTGTCATGCTTGGATTGAGTATGATCTTACAATGAATTTGGGCCTGTCTCTATCTGACTTTACAGTTTGAGCTTGTCTCAAGATAACTTTGAATCTCTTCTTTGTTTAGCATCTTCTATTCTGATCTTATCTCTTAATTCTGAATCTAAGTTATAATCTCATCTCTTGGCAGATCTTGCATCTGACTTTTGATCCTTTCTTTTAAGTTTGTACATGAGTCTCTTCTTTGAGCATTTGTCTCAAGCCGAGTCTTAGACTGAGTCTGCATCTGAACATGAGATAGAATCTGTGCTTGAGTCTGCGTCTCATCTTGAGTCTCAAATATTGGTCTTCTTGATGCAACTTAGTTCACTGTTTGAGCTCATCTTGACTTGACTTGATGATTAGCATTTCTAGTAGAGACTCTTTCTAACTGTAGCTAAGACTTCATTCTGATGTACACCTCTCTCAACTTAGGCTAACTTCATATTAAACCATTCTAAGCTTCTGAAGACTTTCTGATAGAGAATATGCCTAAGGCCTTCTTCTGAAATTGCCTTCAGCATATAGAACATTCTAAGCTTTGCCCATACTCCATAAATGATTTCGAAGTCTGATGCTTCTTAACACTAGGATTCTGATCTTTCTGAATCTCAGGAAAGACATGCATTAATTGCTCAATCTCAGGCTGACTTTTATCTTCATCTTAAGTATGAGGATTACTACCAGTCTCAATCTGTGGTTGCCTCTCATTCTCAGTTTGAGCTTGTGGTTCTTCTGATCTTTCTGAGTTCTTTACTAAGCATAAGAATCCTGTTTTTCTAAGATCTCACACACAAAACATTAGTAAATTCAAGAACAGAAAACGTTAAGTTTGATCAATAGGTTTGTTGTCATTAAAACCAAATCTCAGAGGGTTTTGCACTAACATTCAGGGCAAGTGACTTCTTTTTGGGAGCATTTTCTCCAAGTTCCAACTCATGGACTTTGAGGGATCCCAAGAGTTCCTCCATTCTTAAAGTATTGAGGTCTTTTGCCTCTTGAATGGCAGTCACTTTGGGCCTCCAAACCTTTGGTAGACTCCTAAGGATTTTGCGATTTTTATCACCTGAATCATAGGTTCTTCCAAGAGATTTGAGTCCATTTGTGATGGTCTGAAATCTTCCAAACATCTGATCAATAGATTCGGTTTCATGCATCTTGAACATTTCATACTGATGAACAAACATGTTGATTTCAGATTGCTTTACATTGTCAGTCCCCTCTTGAGATGAAGCAAATGTATCCTAGATTTCTTTGGCAGAAGTGCATCCATGCACCTTGTCATATTCTAATTTACTCAAGGAGCAAACCAGATAGAGTTTTACTTTGGCATTAAGTTGTACACGCACCTACTGATCACCAGTTCATTCTGCTTTAGGAATGGGAACACCATTGTTGGTGGGAATGTAATCACCATTTGTAACTACATCCCAGAGATCTATGTTACTGCTCTCAATGAACAACTTCATACGGTCTCTCCAATACTGATAGTTTGTACCATTGAAAGTTGGGGGCCTTGAGACTGAGGCTCCTTCTGCAATGTAGTGGGGGTTGCTTGTTGAGATTTCCATCTGGATCTTCTTCCCTTAGCACTTGTTATATGCTTAACCCGAGGTTGAGCTCTGATACCAACTGTAGAAACCACAAGAAACACTAGAAGGGGGTTGAATAGTGTTTTATAATTTCAAACAAATTTTCTTGGAAACCTTTTTCACAAACAGAGTTTAATAAAAGTTTTGAGCAACTTGCTGAAACTGGAGTTTTCTGAGACTTGCTGAAGTGCTTCAGCAGGTCTAAAAGACAGTGTTGAAAGCTTGTTTTAAAAAGTGTTTTAGATTGATTTAAGTTTAAGCTTATAAAACTATTTATTCAAAACCCTCCTGTAAGTTCAAATAACAAATATAAAGAGATAAGGGTTGAGAAAACTTAGCCAAGAAATCTTGGTTCACTCACATCCACCGTGAGCTACGTCCAGTCGCAATACTAAACCAGCAAAGGATTTCCACTAACTAATCACAACTACAAGTATTATTTTATCCACAGCCTCTTTAGGCTAAAACCCAAGTATTGTTTTACAAACAAGCCTCTCCAGGCTCAAACCCAAGTATTGTTTAAACACCAAGCCTCTTCAAGATCACACCAACCAGTGAATAAAAATAAAATTTGCTTAAGCTTTTAAACTATGGAAGTTCAAAGCCTAAACTGAGTAAGATGTACAAATAACTGAGTAAAACTCAGGATAAGAAAATGTTGTACAAATGAAACAAATGAATGAATATTAGAGAGTTTTTGAGCAGCGTTTCAGCAAGTATGTTCGTTCTCTCTTTCTTCTTCTTCTGCATGAGACTTCATATCTATAGGGTTGGAAAAGAGAACCATTTAGCTTCAATATGATTCCCGTTGAGAGATATCATTTAATGCAATTGAGACACATAGCCTTGGTAGCTTGCAGTAGCAGGTAGAAGGTGTTAGTAGCGCATACTTCACTTTTTCTGAGCACAGTGTACTTCACAGCAGACTTTGACTCTATGGTGAATGAAAATTTAAAATGTTCTAAAAAGTAAATGATCTGACTTTCTGGAAGAAGCACAAACAACTGAGAAAGGCTACGAATGACTTTGAGTCTCCAAAGGGAATTAACAGAGAATCACTTTCCCAAAAAGGTACAAGCTTTAGTACAATGTCTCTCTTCTTCAGAAGGTTCTCTAGATTCAGTAAGTCTTGATCATTCAGCAGGTTGCACCACATCAGAGGGTTGCATGATCTCAGAGGGTTGTTGTATCAGATACCTTCTGAAACACAGGAATTACCTTTAGCAGAAAAATGTTCTTTCTTATCAAAGAATGTTTACCAAATTTGTTATCCATTATAAACTCAGGGTTGTGAAACTTAAACATTATTAACCATTTAATAATATTTTGAGACTCAACAACTTGGTCGTGCATTTTTTTCTTAAAAAAAATTGACGTCCAAAGGACGTCGTTTTATGAAGGTTGAAAAAAAAATCCAGCTTTACGCATATCATTCAGACTATCAGCATTAGGAAATCAAATGTAATGTGAGAAAATGAAAAGTGAGAAACTGAAAGATGGGGTGAAATCCTTCTTAGTTTTTCTTCGTCATTTTAAGGACTTTATCAACCCGCTGTGTGATCGGACGTGAAGGTGTTTAAGGGTATCAGTGTAATGAATTGCCAACCTTTTTTACATCAAAAGTTTACCTATTTATAGTTTCCTAATCCTAACGGCTAACTAATGTACGTGTGACACGTCATCTAGCCCTATGTGCTGGCAGCATACATGCTTGCCACGTCTTCTATTAACCAGAAAACCGTTTCTCATCTTCAATAACTGTCTTCTTTTGTCTTCTGCCTTTTCGAACTCTCTGTTCTTGCTACTCGAAATCCTGCTTTCTGATTTCTCGAAATCTTCTTTCTGGTTTCTCGAAATCTTCTTTCTGATTTCTCGAAATCTTCTTTCTGCTTTTCGAAGTCTTCTTTCTGATTTCTCGAAATCTGTTTTCGAGAACTTTGACCTCATTTATTCAGAAATAACTTCAACTTTGACACTTAGTCTTTTCTTGATACTTGAACTCATTGAATCTTTTCTCATGTTCGAGATTTGATTACACTTTTCTTTGTGCCATGTGTCAATTTTCATTTAGCCAAGTTATAGGTCATGAATACCAACAGCCACCGTCCACTCAATTTCAATGTGAAAATACTTTTCAAATCTAGCTTGGATGGCTTCAAATCTAGCTTGGATGGCTTCAAATCTAGCTTGGATTCGAGGCACTCCCACTATGCTTCCGCTGCTAAACTCTCTCACTTCCACTCAGGGTTTCTAATGACAGTAGGGGTTCTAGTTGGTTGAAGTCCTATACTGACTCGATGACATCTTATAGGTTGAAGAACACAATCTACTACAACTCCCTTCGAAAACCCTGGTACATCTTGGTAGAACCAGGATGCACCTAAACTCACTTCTGATAACTTCCTTTAACACTGGTTGCCTGAGACTACCCCCCTTAGAGATACAAACTCCCTTTTAGGAGAGTCATCCCATACCCTGCTCCAAAAACCCTAACTGTTGACTCCCCCCTTGGAGACTTGAGTCCAAACTCAAAGCCTCTCTGATTAGAGCTCTTAGCTCATCAAAAGATCTCCTTTAACTGATACAAGTGCTATGCTCCCCATTGGCTACATCTAACTTGGGTTTCTAATCTTCCTTCACACTCTCTCCCTGTACTCATACTAAAGACATAAAGAAAGACTCTCTATCCTCTCTAAGTTTTCTAAACGGGCTCGAAAAGACACACCCAAGCAAACGTAACCATGAGAACAAAGTCTCATGCTACCACTAATTAAGATTTCTATCTCCATACCTAATCCAACATCCATCTATTGTTTACCTTCAGATTTTATATTTCTAAATTTCCACTTATCTCACAAGGACTTAGTTAAGAACATCAAAACTCAATCCCTCGAATTACTACGTTGTGTTGGTCGAAACATTCAACACTCACGTCGTGTTCCGAGAGATTAAGTTTGCATAAAAACATAAATGAACACATTACACAAAAAGAAAACAACATTCATGTCACAACCTTAGAGATCTCCTCTCCCGGTCACGGCATGAATACGGGCTCTCCCTACTATCTTACCATCCCCTAAGGGGACCGCTCTCTCTATATCTCCTTACCGATTAGGCTGAACTTATTTGAGTTTGGGGTTCTAAGGAAAAAGGAGAGTGACCTAATCTACGTCACTTCCTAGTCCTCCACTGAGTAAGGATTCCAATGCTACAAGGTTCTAACCTGGTGAACGCACCTCTTAATAGTTCTATCCTCTAATAACACACTAGCTAATCTTATCTATACACGGTTAAAACAAAATTTCAGGTTGGGTGAAACTTACTTAAGTTCGGGGTTAAATCTACCCTTTCTTAAAATAGTCTATACCGGGGTTATCTAGCTCGCTTGAAGTTGGTTCCTCTTCCTTAAGGGAGTTATAACTAGGGTTTCTCTCTTCTCTTGATAACAATAAATGAAAATAGGTGGTCTAGAATGATGGAGTTACTAAGTTAGATTTCCTGAGAAGTTTGGTTCTTCCTGACTCCCCTAGCTAAGGCCATTACCCAATTCTACTCCCGGTTACTACTTTAGGGTTACCAACTAGGATAATGATTCTTAAAGGTCCGGATGGAATAATTTAGAGTGTTTCTCCTAAGGGTGAAAAGGAACTAAAGGTACTGTTTTTCTCTCATAATTTACCCACTTGCTAGGGCTAAGGATATTACTAGGACAAAGTCTAGAAGAGTTCTAGCACTAGACAATAAAAACCTCACTACCCTTCACTAGGAATTTCTATATCATTCATTTTCTAACGTAACTTCAACTCCTAGCAGTTACTAATGGTAGTGTATTTCTTCCTAAAAGGCCTCTTAATTTGCTAAGGTACCAAAGCATTGCTTCTAAGGTCACTAGGGAGTTTCCTAATCACAAACTAATAGGGTGAGATGATGGTGGTCGCCATGACCACACACTCCGCTGGAAAGGTCTAAGGGTCCATTCACGTAATCCATGAACAAAACAAGGTAAGGTGGCGGAGAGAATCCTTACTCTCTCGACCGACTCCCGACTACCCTTAACGTGGTCTAAAAGATGCATCTAGTCTTATATTGATTTTAAAGGAAGGTCTCAATTCACTAATTTCCCCTTTCTAAGGTTGAGTCTATATGCCTATGTGTAGATGTATTCCTACTAAGCTTAATAACTTTAGGTGAGGTCTTAAGTTAAAGCCCTCTATACTCTTTTCCCTTAAACGGAATTTCTATTATATCTTAAACTATAGCCCCTCACTCCTTCTACCATGACCTCACAAGGTTTAAGCCCAAAGAAGTCCTAGCTATGGATATCACTACCAAACAAGTACATAATTACATCCTATCATACATGTTACTCAATCATTCAAACAACTTAACATTACCAATCATTAGCAAGCCACACCAAACATCCAACACATACCAAGCACTCACAAAAACAAATCACAATCAATGTCACAAACATAGGACAACTCATGAGATGCAATCTTATACACCACACAATTGAAATCACACAATAAGCCATACACAACCATCCTACAAATATTAATCCACTCACTACCAACTAATTCAAAGGCGTCTAACTTTTATTAAGATTTTAAGGTCACATTCTATAAGGCTACTAGGGTAAAGGGTTCCCTAGGTACTTAACCTAACATATCTTCCTTCTTATATAAGAAAAAGGGTGGCTCTAACTTGGTTAGAGAAGTGTCCTAACTTCCGAACCAAAGTATCTTACTTACATAACAAACCATAATCTCCACATACGTCACCCATTATAAGAGTGATCGGTTCCTATGATGAGTAAACATATTAGAAGATCATAGTATGTCACGGGCAACTAACCTAACCACAGTCCAATTGGATTGAACTGCTCTGATACCAAAATTGTAACGCCCTAATTTCTAGAACTCAGAAATAGTGCCCGTTGGAGACACTACTCCTGTAATTCTTGAAATCACTTCGTTAAATTTTCGATATCGTCATGCAATTTACTTAAACTCTCCAACGATTAGTTTAAGTCATACAAATAAACACGTCTACGAGAAGCTTGAGGAAGGAAGCCTACACTTAAAGTAATAGGATTCCATGAATTCATATCGGAGATCCGAAAGAATCCTCCTTTTAAACTGAATAACTGAACACTAATCATGAATAAGCCTCCTTGGCTAAGAATTGCATACATACATATTTACAATATCTAACAATAATTAACTATACATCTGAATCAAATGATACAAGGGTCCCTATTCTAACATTAATCAACTTCATCATCTTCTCTCTTATCCTTAACGTCATCTGAATGTTCCTGCACACTAAAGGAAACCCCCAAAACGTGGGGTGAGACTAATGTCTCAGCAAGCATAACTTTATGCATGAATGCAGGGAACAGATATCTATGACATGTTAAACAACATTTATATCCTCAATAATAATAACTATATCATTTCCACATCAGTCTCAGTATCATTTCCATATCAATATCAGTATCATTTCCATAACAATGTCAGTATCATTTCCATAACAATGTCAGTATATATGCTTATGCTGTGCCCGAAGGCTATGAAACAATCACAGTCTAGAGTTAGACCTGAGCTCAGACTACAGGGGATATCTCCCCAGGGGACGAGTCCCACCCTACAGTATTTGACCGAAGTCCAGTATTGACCGAAGTCCAGTATTGACCGAAGTCCAGTATTGATCGAATAACTAATTAGACATACGAATTGATAGGTAGTTCGTTCTCGATAGTTCGATCCTTTCGAAACTGACGAGAATCCATGCTCTATGTGAACCCGTATCAACTACCCATCAATTCCTATATCGTAATCAGTCACCAATCCTTAATTTCCATTCCGGATCAATTATAATTGGAGAGAATAGAGCGTTTCGACGTTACGATAGTTTCGAAACATTTCGATAGCCTCGAAAGTTTCGAAACTAAAGAACATTAAGAACCGCTCCGTTCTAACCAATTAGAATCATCCCAAGTCATTCAAACATCAATCACAATACAATCTAACAATCATAATTATATACACATTAGGCTTACTTGAATCGGTGGTAACAACTAGGATTTCGAACGTCTCGAGTGTTTCGATACTTTTACAAGTCTCGTAACTTTCGTAACTTCGAAATTCCTTCGTTTCACCTTTGATTCAAGCATCCTCTTATCAATCTCATTTATAACATCACAATTTCAATCAACTTAATCATAAAGAAAGGGATTCGAGAGTTCGGGGTCATACAAGGGACATATCGACATTTCCGCTATTTACGACTTTACGACATACGACTCGATTCTCATTTCAACCAACAATCTAACTACAATCGGTACAAAACAAGGAGTATAAACTTAGTAGAATACTTAGATGAATCGAAATCGAGGGAAATACGATAGTTTCGTAAGTTTCGTAAGTTTCGACATTTTCGATAACTTCGAAACTAAGGTTTCCGACTCTCGATTTCAATTCTTAAGCTCAATCAAGCAATCAATAATTCAAACAATCACACAATTAACAATCATTCAATTATCCAGCCAAGAAAGGGAGGGGAGAAGAGGGGACATGCAAGGAGACCAATTCCCTAATCTAAGGGTGAGTTATACTCACTCAAGGGTGAAATCAAAGGAGGAATTGAGAGTTTGTAGAGATCCCAAGGGTTGATTCTAGCTCCAATCTACTTCCAAGGCTCCAAAATAGCTTCCTCTCTCTAGAACTCTCACTTTCTCTCTCTAGGGTTCGAAGAAGGGGGAAGGGGAAATGAAATTCTGATGAATTTTCGCACCAGCATATATATATACACTGCTGGTAATCGATTACCAAACCCTGGTAATCGATTACCAGAGGCCAAAATGCATTCCTGGAGGTCTTGGTAATCGATTACCACTTCTGGTAATCGATTACAATGAACCCAGAAACCTGGTAATCGATTACCAAACCCTGTAATCGATTACCATCAGCAAACCTCTCTGGTAATCGATTACCAACTCCTGGTAATCGATTACCAGGGACCAAAAACTCCCAAAATGATTCTAACAAGGTCCCAAACTCACATCTTACCCTTTCCCTACCTATTACTCCCAATCCTAAGTGATCTTACAAGGTTTAGACCTACTGAACACACATGTTAACTAAGTTAAGAGTTGGAAAGCTACACAAGTCCTAGGATTGGTTTAACACTAAGGTTTAACTTCTAAGTTCTTGACTTACCTTCTTCTTAATCTCTAACACAAGGTTAATTATCTAATCCCTATTGAATAAACAAGCTCCTGGAGTGCGGGATGTTACATTCCCCACAGTACAATAACAACAATGATACCAAAAGCCTTGCCCCCACAATTTTCTAATAAACATAATGATAAATTCCTTTGAAACAACTAGACTAATAATTTAAAACCAGTATGATTTAAAACCAGTATGGAGCTGTAGGTAGATAATCCTCATCATTATCTAATAGTCTAAAAGAATGATAAAACCTAATAAAAATAAAATAAAACTGCAAAATACTGCCAACACGCAACATGATCATCCAGCTGGCAATTCATAGATGCAATAGCCAGAACCATTACAACCAGGGCCCAATTTTAGAGTCACAATAAATAAACCATTTATAATCACAGCTTCAGGCATGAGGATGAGGATCTATATTACATTAAGGCTATGGCGCTATGCTAGTAGAAAGAATGTTGTTTTGAAATGACGTCAACTTTTATGTAACTCTAGCTTATTCCAATCCATTTCATCTCTAAGGAAAAATGTATCTTAAGACACTAACTTGATACTTCAAATGCAGTTATGCGTACTGTATATCACATGCCCTTTAAGATGCCATAAAAGTAAATTGATTTCTGTACCTCCTCAAATGTAACAGTCAACACAAAGTTGGGGACTAAAATATCGAATGGAATGATACACAGACAAGGAAATTTCTTATAGATTTGAGGATACTCCTTTAATTAAGAAGGGATGCCTAATTCATGGGGGAGGGGTGATTTCTATGATATTTGTGGCAGTGCCTAAGGTCATATTGGTTGAAGAAGAATATTCTTTTTGTTCAAATCAAGAAATTAAAAAAACAAGAAAACTGAAGCAATAGTGAAAACTTATTAATTGGAACATCACAGTATTGAGGCATAACATACAAATACTGCAAATTCTTGAGTTGACCAAGCCGTGGAACGAGCTGACCAGACAAAGCAGCATTTTCCAGATCACTGACATCAGACCAAAGGAAGGAACAGGAGTAAAAATTAGAAAGGTCATCCTCCATAAGAAGAGGCTGTTTGTATATAATAGGTGACAATATCAAGGAACAAGCAGCTTACACTCTTATGACACTATTATCATTGTTGCATGTTACATGAAACCATGTGCATGGATTGACAAGTGTAGGATCCCAACTTTGCAAAACATTGTTAGGATCCTGTAAATTTGTCCTCAGGCTATGTAAAGCATCACCTGTTTCAAAACACAAGAACATTAACATTTACTCAGGTCCTGTAAAGATCAGACTACACTAGCATATCAGATCCACACCAATGATCATCTCCAGTTGCAAAGTTGCAAGATAAAGCAGTTAGAAACCGCACCTAAGAAAAATATTTGACTATATTGATTGGGGCAATACACTTCCAAGCCCAGTGTAAATGAGCTTACACATTAATTTAATTATTAATATATATTTCAAAGTGGTAAGCTCATTTACGATTAATTTTATGCATGTCTTTCCTAAAGATGAGGCGCAGAACGATTAATTAAAACACTCTCATTAAAATGAACGAACATTTGTTTGTGAGGCGGTGGCGCGAAAAGGAGCGAACATTGGGAAGAAGGATGGTCCTTTCCTCCCCATTCCATTGGCTTTCATCTTTCCCTTCACTCTAAAGATTTTCTTTGGACCAAAGTTCATCCTAATACATCATCCTCTTTCTTTCTAAGGAAAAGGAGCGAACATTGGGAAGAAGGATGGTCCTTTCCTCCCCATTACATTGGCTTTCATCCTTCCCTTCACTCTAAAGTTCTTCCTTGGACAAAAGTTCATCCTAAAGGATAGTACATCATCATCTTTTTCTCTAAGGAAAGGGAGCGAACATTGGGAAGAAGGATGGTACTTTCCTCCCCATTACATTAGCTTTCATCCTTCCCTTCACTCAAAAGTTCTTCTTTGGACCAAAGTTCATCCTAATACATCATCCTCTTTCTCTCTAAGGAAAAGGAGCGAACATTGGGAAGAAGGATGGTCCTTTCCTCCCCATTACATTGGCTTTCATCCTTCCCTTCACTCTAAAGTTGTTTTTTGGACCAAAGTTCATCCTAAAGGATAGTATATCATACTCTTTCTCTCTAAGGAAAAGGAGCGAACATTGGGAAGAAGGATGGTATATTCCTCCCCATTACATTGACTTTCATCCTTCCCTTCACTCTAAAGTTCTTCTTTGGACCAAAATTCATCCTAAAGGATAATACATCATCCTCTTTCTCTCTAAGGAAAATCAGAGAACATTGGGAAGAAGGATGGTACTTTCCTCCCCATTACATTGGCTTTCATCCTTCCCTTCACTCTAAAGTTGTTTTTTGGACCAAAGTTCATCCTAAAGGATAGTATATCATACTCTTTCTCTCTAAGGAAAAGGAGCGAACATTGGGAAGAAGGATGGTATTTTCCTCCCCATTACATTGGCTTCCATCCTTCCCTTCACTCTAAAGTTCTTCTTTGGACCAAAGTTCATCATAAAGGATAATACATCATCCTCTTTCTCTCTAAGGAAAAGGGGCGAACATTGGGAAGAAGGATGGTACTTTCCTCCCCATTACATGGGCTTTCATCCTTCCTTTCACTCAAAGTTCTTCTTTGGATAAAAGTTCATCCTAAAGGATCATACATCATCCTCTTTCTCTTTAAGGAAAAGGAGCGAACATTGGGAAGAAGGATGGTACTTTCCTCCCCATTGCATTGGCTTTCATCCTTCCCTTCACTCTAAACTTCTTCTTTGGACCAAAGTTCATCCTAAAGGATAGTACATCATCATCTTTCTCTCTAAGGAAAAGGAGCGAAAAATGGGAAGAAAGATGGTACTTTCATCCCCATTACATTGGCTTTCATCTTTCCCTTCACTCTAAAGTTC
Organism: Sesbania bispinosa; assembly: GCA_026901365.1. Classification (NCBI taxonomy): domain Eukaryota; kingdom Viridiplantae; phylum Streptophyta; class Magnoliopsida; order Fabales; family Fabaceae; genus Sesbania; species Sesbania bispinosa. The sequence goes on from QLOH01000104.1 coordinate 1,852,426, forward strand.
TTCTTTGGACCAAAGTTCATCCTAATACATCATCCTCTTTCTTTCTAAGGAAAAGGAGCGAACATTGGGAAGAAGGATGGTCCTTTCCTCCCCATTACATTGGCTTTCATCCTTCCCTGCACTCTAAAGTTCTTTCTTGGACCAAAGTTCATCCTAAAGGATAGTACATCATCCTCTTTCTCTCTAAGGAAAAGGAGCGAACATTGGGAAGAACGATGGTACTATTCTCCCCATTGCATTGGCTTTCATCCTTTCCTTCACTCTAAAGTTATTCTTTGGACCAAAGCTCATCCTAAAGGATAGTACATCATCCTTTTTCCTTCTAAGGAAAAGGAGCGAACATTGGGAAGAAGGATGGTCCTTTCCTTCCCATTACATTGGCTTTCATCCTTCCCTTCACTCTAAAGTTCTTCCTTGGACAAAAGTTCATCCTAAAGGATAGTACATCATCATCTTTTTCTCTAAGGAAAAGGAGCGAACATTGGGAAGAAGGATGGTACTTTCCTCCCTATTACATTGGCTTTCATCCTTCCCATCACTCTAAAGTTCTTCTTTGGACCAAAGTTCATCCTAATACATCATCCTCTTTCTCTCTAAGGAAAAGGAGCGAACATTGGGAAGAAGGATGGTCCTTTCCTCCCCATTACATTGGCTTTCATCCTTCCCTTCACTCTAAACTTCTTCTTTGGACCAAAGTTCATCCTAAAGGATAGTACATCAACCTCTTTCTCTCTAAGGAAAAGGAGCGAACATTGGGAAGAAAGATGGTACTTTCATCCCCATTACATTGGCTTTCATAAGGCCCTTCACTCTAAAGTTCTTCTTTTGACCAAAGTTCATCCTAATACATCATCCTCTTTCTCTCTAAGGAAAAGGTGCGAACATTGGGAAAAAGGATGGTCCTTTCCTCCCCATTACATTGGCTTTCATCCTTACCTTCACTCTAAAGGTCTTCTTTGGACCAAAGTTCATCCTAAAGGATAGTACGTCATCCTCTTTCCTTCTCAGGAAAAGGAGCCAACATTGGGAAGAAGGATGGTACTATTCTCCCCATTGCATTGGCTTTCATCCTTTCCTTCACTCTAAAGTTCTTCTTTGGACCAAAGTTCATCCTAAAGGATAGTACATCATCCTCTTTCCTTCTAAGGAAAAGGAGCGAACATTGGGAAGAAGGATTGTCCTTTCCTCCCTATTACATTGGCTTTCATCCTTCCTTTCACTCTAAAGTTCTTCCTTGGACCAAAGTTCATCCTAAAGGATAGTACATCATCATCTTTCTCTCTAAGGAAAAGGAGCGAACATTGGGAAGAAGGATGGTACTTTCCTCCCCATTGCATTGGCTTTCATCCTTCCCTTCACTCTAAACTTCTACTTTGGACCAAAGTTCATCCTAAAGGATAGTACATCAACCTCTTTCTGTCTAAGGAAAAGGAGTGAACATTGGGAAGAAGGATGGAAAGACATGCATTAATTAATCGTAAATGAGCTTACACACTCTCACCTAGTATGTAATTAACTTGAAGGTAATAATGAAGATCGTTCTACGGGAGTGTATTGCCCCTATAATTAAAGACATCCAAAATTAAGATTGGTAGTTCATTAAATCCATAAATTACAAATCACATAAATCCATGATCAATCATCTTCAATGTCAATAGCATTAGATGCTACATTAGAAGCAGAAGCAGTTGTTGGTCGTGGTGGTGGTGGTGGTGGTGGTGGTCGTGGAGCCAATGAACCTTTGTTTTTGTCATCATCCTCTTCATCTCCATCTACATCAATTTGTAGAATAAAAAAGTAAAGTAAGAAATTATTATTAAAAAATAATAAATAAATGCAATTAATTTAAATATATAACCATCTCTATAACCACACAACCAATTGCGTGCACAAATTAATGCTTCCACGTTTGTTGACAAGAGACGACTCCTATACTTATTAAGAATACGGGAGCCAATGCTAAAAGCAGATTCAGATGCAACAATGGTGATGGGAATAGATAACAAATCACGAGCCAATAATGATAGATTAGTACTAGATGAATCCATTCCAAATAAATTCAATTCCTGTTTGAAATTATCTAAATAAATCAACAGCCCAATTATAAAACAAAACACAACAAAACCAATTATAGTATACAAAATCAGATTTTTATTTTTAACTTGGCTACAAAAGCCAATTAACAAGCCAATTAAGAACCTCAAACAGAGAAAGAAATATATGTACAGCAATTCTATCAATTTCTATCAAATAGACAAATACTATCAATTAGTAATTACTAACAGAGAAAGAAATATATGTACAACAATTCTATCAATTTCTCTCAAATAGACAAATACTATCAATTAGTAATTACTAACAGAGAAAGAAATATATGTACAACAACATTTCATGCCACTACTTCCATATTTTTAATGCAAGCACATGTTCTTTAGGCTCTCTCCAACCATAATAAAATAATTTTTGTAATTAACTTTATTAAACTACTTTATTTGAATTGAAATTAACTTATTCCTCCGATTTTATATACTCACCGTATAATTAGAAAAATACGACTCTGAAAAAAAAATGAATTCAAATGCCAAGCTATTTGAAACTAAACAATTAATCTATAACAAAATAATATTTTATCAACAATCAGAAAAAAATGAATTCAAATGCCAAGTTTGTAATAAGCCTGGAAATTAACGGAGACAGAGTCATTACGCACGGCCACGGAGAGTCGGAGATAGGGAAGAGACGTCTACGATCGACCACGAAGCAGAAACGGAGCCTACGGAGGTGCAGACTGAGGGAGAGACGACAGGCCACGGAAGACGGAGGACAAAGGAGGGAAAACGGAGGCGGCGGCGGCGACGCGAGGACGGAGGGAAGAGGAGACTGAGGGAGAGACGAGGACAGAGGGAGGCGGTGGCGCGAAAACGGAGGGAAGAGCAGACTGAGGGAGAGACGAGGACGGAGGGAGGCGGCGGAAGGGAGAGACGAGGACGGAGGGAAGACGGAGGCAGTAGGCAGAGAGAGGGCCTGGGAGGCGCCGCTGTTTTGTGAGGAGACAACAAAACCCTAACCTCAAATGTGTTTGTTTGTGAGAGTGTGTAAGCTCATTTACGATTAATTAACTTATATAGGGTAATTAATGTGTAGCAGGAAAGGAAATAATGAAGATCCTTTGGCATTGTCACAGTTCTCCTTATGGGGGACATTTCAACAAAGACAAGACTGCAGCAAAGATACTTCAATCTGGTTTTTATTGGCCATCTATATTTCAAGATGCAATGGATTATGTTCAACAGTGTGATAGATGCCAAAGAACAGGTGGAGTATCCAAGCAAAATGAGATTCCTGGAAACTATGTGCTGGAAATAGAAGTGTTTGACTGCTGGGGGATGGATTTCATGGGACCTTTTCCTTCATCTAATGAAAAAGAGTATATCCTGGTGGCTGTTGACTATATTTCCAAATGGGTAGAGCAACAGCGACAGCAAAGGCAGATGCTAGAACTGTGAGTCAATTTCTAAAAGCAAACATATTTGCTAGATTTGGAGCACCAAGGGTTATTATCAGTGATGGAGGATCACACTTCTGCAATGAACAACTAAAACAGGTTTTGGAAGAATATGGGGTGAGACATAAGGTGGCTACACCATACCATCCACAAACAAATGGGCAAGCTGAGGTCTCAAACAGAGAACTTTAAAGAATCCTCGAAAAGACAGTCAGTTCCTCTAGAAGAGATTGGGCAACCAAGCTTGATGATGCATTATGGGCTTATAGAACAACTGTTAAGACTGCCACAGGATTATCTCTATTTCAGCTGGTATATGGGAAAGCATGCCACTTGCCAGTTGAACTTGAACACAAGGCATACTGGGCTTTGAAACTCTTGAACATGGATTCAAGAGTGGCAGGGCAAAAGAGAGTCCTGTAATTGCATGAATTAGAAGAGATGCGGCTGAATGCATATGAATCATCCAGGATTTACAAGGAGAATACAAAAGCCTATCATGATAAGAAAATCCTTAAAAAGAGGTTTTATCCTGGTCAATCTTTGCTACTATTCAACTCCAGGATGAAATTCTTCCCAGGAAAGCTTAAATCCAGATGGACAGGGCCATTCATAGTTAAAGAAGTCAGAGTTTATGGAGCTGTTGAGATTGAAGATCCTGATACCAAAGTTTGTTGGGTTGTCAATGGACAGAGGCTCAAACCATATCGCGCCACCGCGAACTCATGGACAAGAGCAATTTTGTTGCCCTATAATTAACTCCCATAGAACAATCTTCATTATTACCTTTCTGAATCTCAGGAAAGACATGCATTAATTGCTCAATCTCAGGCTGACTTTTATCTTCATCTTAAGTATGAGGATTACTACCAGTCTCAATCTGTGGTTGCCTCTCATTCTCAGTCTGAGCTTGTGGTTCTTCTGATCTTTCTGAGTTCTTTACTAAGCATAAGAATCCTGTTTTTCTAAGATCTCACACATAAAACATTAGTAAATTCAAGAACAGAAAACGTTAAGTTTGATCAATAGGTTTGTTGTCATTAAAACCAAATCTCAGAGGGTTTTGCACTAACATTCAGGGCAAGTGACTTCTTTTTGGGAGCATCTTCTCCAAGTTCCAACTCATGGACTTTGAGGGATCCCAAGAGTTCCTCCATTCTTAAAGTATTGAGGTCTTTTGCCTCTTGAATGGCAGTCACTTTGGGCCTCCAAACCTTTGGTAGACTCCTAAGGATTTTACGATTTTTATCACCTGAATCATAGGTTCTTCCAAGAGATTTGAGTCCATTTGTGATGGTCTGAAATCTTCCAAACATCTGATCAATAGATTCGGTTTCATGCATCTTGAACATTTCATACTGATGAACAAACATGTTGATTTCGGATTGCTTTACATTGTCAGTCCCCTCTTGAGATGAAGCAAATGTATCCTAGATTTCTTTGGCAGAAGTGCATCCATGCACCTTCTCATATTCTAATTTACTCAAGGAGAAAACCGGATAGAGTTTTGCTTTGGCATTAAGTTTTACACGCACCTACTGATCACCAGTTCATTCTGCTTTAGGAATGGGAACACCATTGTTGGTGGGAATGTAATCACCATCTGTGACTACATCCCAGAGATCTATGTTACTGCTCTCAATTAACAGCTTCATACGGTCTCTCCAATACTGATAGTTTGTACCATTGAAAGTTGGGGGCCTTGAGACTGAGGCTCCTTCTGCAATGTAGTGGGGATTGCTTGTTGAGATTTCCATCAGGATCTTCTTCCCTTAGCACTTGTTAGATGCTTAACCCGTGGTTGAGCTGTGATACCAACTGTAGAACCCACAAGAAACACTAGAAGGGGGTTGAATAGTGTTTTATAATTTCAAACAGATTTTCTTGGAAACCTTTTTCACAAACAGAGTTTAATAAAAGTTTTGAGCAACTTGCTGAAACTGGAGTTTTCTGAGACTTGCTGAAGTGCTTCAGCAGGTCTAAAAGACAGTGTTGAAAGCTTGTTTTAAAAAGTGTTTTAGATTGATTTAAGTTTAAGCTTATAAAACTATTTATTCAGAACTCTCCTGTAAGTTCAAATAACAAATATAAAGAGATAAGGGTTGAGAAAACTTAGCCAAGAAATCTTGGTTCACTCACATCCACCGTGAGCTACGTCCAGTCGCAATACTAAACCAGCAAAGGATTTCCACTAACTGATCACAGCTATAAGTATTATTTTATCCACAGCCTCTTTAGGCTAAAACCCAAGTATTGTTTTACAGACAAGCCTCTCCAGGCTCAAACCCAAGTATTGTTTAAACACCAAGCCTCTTCAAGATCACACCAACCAGTGAAGAAAAATAAAATTGCTTAAGCTTTTAAACTATGGAAGTTCAAAGCCTAAACTGAGTAAGATGTACAAATAACTGAGTAAAACTCAGGATAAGAAAATGTTGTACAAATGAAACAAATGAATGAATATTAGAGAGTTTTTTAGCAGCGTTTCAGCAAGTATGTTCATTCTCTCTTTCTTCTTCTTCTGCATGAGACTTCATATATATAGGGTTGGAAAAGAGAACCATTTAGCTTCAATATGATTCCCGTTGAGAGATATCATTTAATGCAATTGAGACACATAGCCTTGGTAGCTTGCAGTAGCAGGTAGTAGGTGTTAGTAGCGCAGACTTCACTTTTTCTGAGCACAGTGTACTTTACAGCAGACTTTGACTCTATGGTGAATGAAAATTTAAAATGTTCTAAAAAGTAAATGATCTGACTTTCTGGAAGAAGCACAAACAACTGAGAAAGGCTGCGAATGACTTTGAGTCTCCAAAGGGAATTAACAGAGAATCACTTTCCCAAAAGGTACAAGCTTTAGTACAATGTCTCTCTTCTTCTGAAGGTTCTCTAGATTCAGTAAGTCTTGATCATTCAGCAGGTTGCACCACATCAGAGGGTTGCATGATCTCAGAGGGTTGCTGTATCAGATACCTTCTGAAACACAGGAATTACCTTTAGCAGAAAAATGTTCTTTCTTATCAAAGAATGTTTACCAAATTTGTTATCCATTATAAACTCAGGGTTGTGAAACTTAAATATTATTAACCATTTAATAATATTTTGAGACTCAACAGCTTGGTCGTGCATTTTTTTTTAAAAAAAATTGACGTCCAAAGGACGTCGTTTTATGAAGGTTGAAAAAAAAAGCCAGCTTTACGCATATCATTCAGACTATCAGCATTAGGAAATCAAATGTAATGTGAGAAACTGAAAACTCTAGAGTACGTCCGCCTCCGCACCTCTGCCTTTCAATCGGTTGTGTTGTTACCGTCCATCAGTATCCATTGCGCCTCCGTGCCGCAGCTGTAAGGACGTCCGTCGCACCGTGAGTAGTGACACGCCTCACAATGAGTCACTCAACGATGAAGCGTCTTCTCCAACCTCTATCCACCAAACAACCCTCGTCTCTGCTCGTCGCCTTTGCCTTTCACCTCCGGCGCCGCTTGTAACTGCAGAAAGCAGAACTACAGATTGCCCTTCACCCATCACAGCTTCACATCCTTGTTCCATCGGGTAAGGCTTAAAATATGAATCCTCTGGTGTATACTTGTATTGTAAAATTCCTCTGTTTAGATAATTCAAATCCTAATTTAGATAATTTCTAAATCCAAGAAACTCAAATTCAGTCAAGTAAATCAAACAATCCATCCTACTTAAGTAAATTACGTCACCGAGGTGCAACTACCGATAACCATCAATATCAGCATCAACCTACACTAACAAGGATTTAAAGAAAGGAAACAAGGATGTGAGATAAATGTACTATAATTACATCTAATGACCCATTAGGGATTCTAGGAGTACTAGTCTAATATCTTAGGGGATAAAGGATTACACTTGCTTCTTGCATAATAAAAACCAAATTACTGTTCATAAGGCTTAAATAATCTAATCACCATCAAATTAAAAATTACTGAACACCTAATTAGACATCTAGTTGGATCAATAGAATGACTAGGTAACTAATAATGAGATTGGAAACGAAATAGCAATCTCAACACCAACATACACCAGTAGGGAAAAAGGAAAGAAGGCAAGAATATGAGATTAGAGGCCCTAATTCATTTCCTCGAATTATCTTTAAGATTACATCTACCCGATGGTAAACACTTAATCAAGAGCTAGTGTTACTCCCCCTTCACTAATGGTGTTAGGTTCCTCTAACCTCTCATGAGTCCCACACTTCTCTTCTAACCTCTACCTGTCATGGGAAAACTCCAATCCTAGAAATTTTACCATCACCTCCACATGCAAGACATTCCAAAAACGCAAACAAACAGACATATCAGTCAATTATTATGGCAAAACAAGCATCATGATTATTCAAGCGAAATAAGCATTATGATTAATCAAACAAGTCACACACTCAAGGTGTAACCACAAGCAACCAGCACTATCCTCCCTTACTAGGGAGCCTACTCCTCATGTTCCCTCTAAACCTTTCTCAAAAACTTCTACTTTACCTTTCTTTTCCTTCTAAGTGTGCCTCATGTCCACTAGGAACTAAGAACGATATTCTATAAGATTTCTAAGGTGGAAGTCTTACTCTCGAAAATGGACCTATGTCATTCTCCCTTCATATAACAAGTGGGTGGCTCTAACCTTGTTAGGGAAGTGCCCCAATTCCATTAACGAGGTATCCTATTCACGTCACTAACCATAATCCCGTGTACAACGCATCCAATAGCGGGGGTGATCAGTCCCTATACTGGTTACGAGGTACAGTAGGATCATAGTGAGTCACGGACAACTAACTTAACCACAGTCCAATTGGATTGAACTGCTCTGATACCAAAATGTAACGTCCTAATTTCTAAATTTAGAAATAATGCCCGTTGGAAGCACTATTTCCAAATTCATGAAATTAATTCGTCAATTTTGCATATCAAAATAAAACATAATCGCTTGTTTAATCCAACCATTACCAAAGCTCCACATTACATAAATAAAGCATAGAAAATCCAGACAAAGTTGTCGTCAAGGCTCCAATACAATGTATTAAAATTAACATAGTAATTCCCAGGGAACAATGAAACAAATGACTACGGTAGTCCTAAGCAACGTTAATAACGATAATAAGAAATAAAGGTCTAATCTATGGTACTTCATGTATCCTCTACTACTCGTCCTGATCCTGAAACTCATCCTGCACAACTGAAATATTGTTCCCATGGAATGGGGTGAGACCAACGTCCCGGTGGGCATGAACAAAGACACTCTAGGGGAAACAACACAGGCAAATTATCATGTTTATCCACAACCATTACAATGAACCACAAACTCATAACATCAACAAGGCACAATAATAATAATAAAGCTTATAAATGCATGTCTGTGAAGTGTTGTAACCCGACACCCGGGGTCTTTTCACTGTTACATGATCGTGATTGAGCGCTCGGCCATGAATCCAAGGACCGTCGTCCAATGAAACCTGAGATTAAATTTTAGCTGGACATGATGTACACATAAATTGATTGCTTAACATGATTGAGGTTCCCCCATCTTCCCCTTGGCCGAGAGGTCGATGAGTTCGCCTCGTCTTGCTTAAACATGATTGCCCGAAGGCCTGAGATGGTCCGAAGGCCCCTGAATTAGCCCGAAGGCTCTGAATCGGCTGTAAGCCCTGTGATAATTAACTTATAATGCATAATTCTTGGTGGCCAAAAAGGCCTATGGTCATCTACAAACATGTTTAAGAATGACTACACATGTGCATATAGGTCTCCTACCCTATGGTTCACACAAATCATACACCGACAATCATTACATTCATACCAACAAGGTTTATATTAACATTCTCATCATAGTTCAAGGAAAGAAGGGAAGAAAGAATAGGGGAACATGCTCTGAAATTGGTACAGCAAAGAAACATACAATCACACCCACCTAATGGTCAAGAACGAAGAAAGATTGGAGCGTCGGAGGCGTTGATGGAGGAAAGATTGATGAAAGACTTGATCTTGAAGAGTAGGAATCGTTCTTGATCCTTGCTGGGATGTTCTCACACTAGAACCCCTCTCTCTCTCTCTAAAAGTGTGAGGAAACGGATGAGAAAATGAGTGAAAGCTGACTGAGTTCGAAATTTAAACGCGCAGTAACTGTCAAATTAGCTTGAGCGAATTTAATTCGCTTGAGCGAATTTACTGAATTAGCTTGAGCGAAAATATTTTAGCTTGAGCGAATTTCGTCCAGAGAGCACTCTAAAACCCCCCCTTTTTCGCTTAAGCGAATTTCATTCGCTTGAGCAAATTTCCTGATAGCTGAAACCTTATTTTTGCCTCTTAAGCTTTTCCTTATCCATCTACATTCAAATTTAAATCCAAATCTGATCGTTAATCTTTATCCTAACTGATTTTACTTCCTTATCTCTACTTCTTGTGATGTCATCATTCCTATTTTGAAATATGATCTTTAAATTAAAATGCTAAAGCATATCTCTTTCCTGAGGATATCCCAATCGGTTCTGATATTATTATATTAATATTAATATTAATAATATAATAACTACTATATTTATAACAATTAAGGTTAATTGAGACATTAATAATATAATTTATCTTCTAATAATTTTATTATTATCTTGTTATATTAATAACAATTATTATATCTTCTAATATCAAATTCTATATCTCTCTTTTAGTATTCATATTATCGTGCTATTATTATATCATTAATATTATAATATTATTTTATTAATAGTTACTGTTATTATTATAAAAATTCTCTTTTTATAACCAATATTATCGAAATATAGTTATAAGTATTTTTATTTTATTATCATTATTATTTTAATTATAATTCTAGATTTTTAAATTTTTGAAATGTTACATCATTCACATAGGTGAGTATTTCATGCCTAGAATCACTCCTGGAGCTCAACCCACCTTAAAAAGTGGTAGAAAAGTGTGACCTTGCCATTTTGCCAAATGGATGTTCGATGCTTCTGTGCCATTTAATGCCATTAATTCAACGTATTATCAACCTATGATCGATGCTATTTTTTAATTAAAAAAACAGTATAGCTATTGTATTACCTCTCTTTCTATATGAGTTGTGATTTTTTTTACACTTCCTTTCACACCTAATTTTTTCTTTTTATATCTCTCTTCATCTTCTATTAGATCAATTATTACATCATTCATTTTCCTTTTTTCTATTTATCTATCTATAATTTTTCAATCAAATAGGTTCTTAAATTATTTTGGGCCACTTCATCACGTAATCTAATTTTTTATTTTGTTTTATAATGATTTTTTTATTATAATTATCAAACTAAACATTTATAATCTCATAACTATTTTATTATAAGTGGATTTTTTTTCATAATCTCATTTTTTACATTTCTTTTCATGTTTCATTTTATTACATTTTTCATTTTTTCTCTCTTTATTTTTATGCATCCTTTTAAAACTCATTTTTTCTCTTTATCTCTCTCTTTCTTTCTTATCCCATCAATTGTATTATCTTTCATTTTCTCTCTGTTCATTTCTTTTTATCTCTCTTTTTACCATACCCGAAATTTGGTCAATTTTTTTTTCATTCTATTATTTATGGACACTATTCACGGGTGCAAAGAATTTATTATTTATTATTGGACATGTGACATAATACAACTTATTTACATTTTTTTAAAAAATAGTTAATACCTCTATTCCTATTTATCTGTCTCATTTGAAGAATTTTTGTTTCTATTTATTTATTTCATTTAGGAGTTCAAGATAGTATTAATTAAGAGAAATAATAAGTGGAATAACTAATGAATAAAATATAGAGATAAATGGTATATTAGAAAAAAACACAATAAATTTAATGTAAACCAAAATATTTATTGTACTTCTTAATATATGTATTTCTTAATATATATATTTTCATGTAATGAGACAGATAAATAGGAATAAAGACTCTGATTTCATACAGTTTACCGTGCATAACACATTTTACAAGTTTCAAAGCACTTTACTACATTGTTCATGTCCACACATGATATTGGAAAATGTTATGCAGACAATTCTAGGGTGTAGACATTCATAGAAAGAGATAAAAAAAGAGAAGTCGTAAATATAATAGAAGATGTGATCTGATAAGAAAAGAGAGTTAGGGAGAAGAAATATATTTAATGAATGTTTGCATTATTGGGATGTCTAAATATCATGATTTCTCATTATTTTATTCATTTATTTCCACTAAATGAATGTTTTTATTTTTTGGTTATTGGTCTACCAGTAAACTTTACACTTAAAAGAACTCATTTGATTACAATGTCAGACACTATTCATTGGAGGAATAACATCTTTAAGGAATAACAACTATTCATTGGAGGGATAACATCTTTAAGGAATAACAACACAATGTGTTAGAGAAGCTCTTGTTTCTTTTGAAATTTCAAATTTTGTTCTCCCTTAAGTTCCCACTTTGTCTCCTAAACCTCCGGATATCCTCTCCTTTGTCTCTTTGTTCGTTATTGGAGCCACACCTCCTTCTTTCTCAACCCTCAAATTAGATTTCTTATAGTTGTCATCCAATAATGTGTTATCGCATTATTTAATGGGTATGATACCCCATGTGTTATTAAATTCAATAAATAATATGATAAAACATCATTGGATGACAACGTAAAACTTTTTAACACTGTTAATGTATATCTATTAAATCTTTTAGGGTTAAATATGTCTTTAGTCCCTCAAATTTGACTCGAATTTGGTTTAAGTCCCTAAACTTTAAACTGTTGGTTTGGGTCTCCCTCAAGTTCTAAAATCACGTAACTTTAGTCATTCCCTTAACATTGTCAACTTTGACGCTGACGTGACAAACAAATTTGTGTGTCAGTTTGTCTAATCAGTTTTAATGACCATGATGTGACCATTGAATAACACATAAGCTTATATATCTAATCAAATTTTATTTAGGGTTTATTAAATTTAACTTCACATTTAATTTCATGAACGGGGAAGGCCAACAAAACTGACTGGATGAACTAAGGTGTAATTCAAATGCCACATCATGGTCATTGAATCTGACTGGACAAGCTGACATAGAAATTTGTTTCTCACGTCAATGTCAAAAGTTAACGGTGTTAAGGGGAGGGACTAAAGTTACACGATTTCAAAACATGAGGGACTAAAGTTACGTGATTTTAAAACATAAGTGACTCAAACCAACGATTTTAAAGTTTAGGGAATTAAACCAAATTCGACTAAAAATATATTTAACCCAATCTTTTATTTTATACTAGTCAATAAAAAGAAGTAAACATCACACTAGATTTTACAATCCTGTAAGTTTTTTTTTTCATTATGTATTGCTGCATTTGGGATTTTTTTTTTTTTATTAACTTGACATATATTGGTTTTGATTAATTACATTAAAAGCAGTGAGATATTGTTGATATTGTTATTGGTTGCAACTTTACTGATTGGGATTAGTGCTGGATGAATTTCTTTTAGAAATGGTTTCAATAATAATTATGACTATAAATGAAACAATATCTGCCACCGAGAACAAATAATAATTAAGTTTGGGGATTGTATTATCACAGTTTATCGAAATAAATTTTTCATCTTTATCGAGTGTCTCTGTTATCAAATCAAAATATATACATTAACAAGTCAAAAACGAAATATATGACTTACATATTGTATTTAACTCTAGACACTAAATTTCGTCAAAAAAAAAAACTCTAGACACTAAATTTTAATTGTCACATTATATAGTACTCCCTCCGGTCCTTTTTATAAGGCACTTCTTATAAGTTTTTGTGGTCCTTTTTATAAGGCACTTTATAATTTCAAGGCAACATTTATTATCATTTTTCATATTTACCCTTATTATCTTTCCAACTATTAAATGATAGTGGGTTTGGATAATGATATTAAATAAGGGTAAAACTAGAAAGTCAAGCTATTTTTTAAAACTCCAATAAAATTAACTAACTTTAACCATTTTTATTGATATGTGTAATTCGGTTAATAGTGTCTTATAAAAAGGACCGGAGGGAGTATAATGGTGTCTGCCCTTTAACATCCGAGAAGTTTTTTTTTTCACTGTTTGGCATTGTTTATAGTTGTACACTATTAAAAAACGTATATAAACTTTCTTACACGTATCAAACCTCTATATTATTTTTTTAGAACTCACTTTGGAGAGTAAACGACTCACTCTTCACACTCTCTATCTTTTAATCCACGTTATCATTTATTTTCTAAAACAGAGTACTTAACGACGTGTGTAATACACCTCATTTCCGAAAAATATTGCTCCTCTCAAATAGGCAAGATGCACAATCTTTTCTAAAAATTTCTCATACGATTTATCTTTCTCATAATTCAGAATCAGATCCCCTCCAATTTAAAAAAAAAAATTGGTCGAAATCTCGAGTGTCCAAATTTCGTTGACCGGATTAAATAAAGAACAAAAACATGATACAAAAAATTTTGGTCATCGGATGCCCACGGGACACTCTCCAGTGCTGGAGAGGATCCGAGCCATCATAATTCTTCACTGATTTCTACTTCCCTAAATCAAATAGCTCTAATAAATGTGTAATTTATCTCACAATTTTTGGGAAATTTTCTTTCTTTTCTTTCTCACTTTCTCATAATCTCCAAATCCACGTTCCTTAATTTCTCACTTCATATTCTTAATTTCTACTTCAAAAATCAAACAGAATATGTAAAAATATGTAAACATCCGTAAATCTCTCAAAATCTCTAGACTTATATTTTTTCTCACCAAATCTGATTTTTAATTTTGAATTTCATCTAATAATCTCTAAATAAAAAATAAATAAAAAGATAATATAAGAAAATAAAGAAAAGTTTAAACTTAATATTGTTTAAAAATATAAAAATAAACAGTGAATGAATCATAAAGAGGTAATACCACATAATATATAAAATATTTGGAGGGCGAAATTAATAGTTAATAAAATATTTTATGTAGGATTTATATAATCAATAAAAAGATTGATTTTATTTCTCACTTGCTCTTTCCAAATCCATGTTGGTTTGATTTCTCTCTTCATTTTATAACAATAGTGTGTGGATATGCACATAAAACCCTCTCCTCCTCCTCCTCCTCTTCTTCTTTTAAAGTACACTACAAGAAATCGGTGATTTAGATGCGAACAGGTAGTGTTGGTCACGACACAGTCGCTAGTAACGTCTGCTAGCCCGATGCTAAGTTGATTTTTTTTTACATTTTTGTATGTAGCGTTGACCTGGCTGACGCTAACTTTATTAATAGAGACAGCCTAGCCGACGCTAATGGCAAAATATTTTTTTTTAATTTTTTTGTTTAGCGCCGGCCGGCCTAGCCGACGCTAAAGGCAAAAAAAATTTTAGCGTCGGTTTTTTTCGCACTATATAGCGTAATGGTAATGCTTCTTCTTGGTATCATGTAGGTTGCGGGCCTATATAGCGTTATGGTAATGCTTTTTTTGTTTAGCGCCGACCTGTCGTCGCTAAAGGTCAAAGCTATGTGACGACCATGGAACTAACGATGACCAGGTCGTCGCTACATAGCATTGACCGTAAAATGTCACCGTTACTGCATTAACGATGAGACTTTTAACGACGACTGGTGGACCGTCGCTAATTATGAAACAACAACAAATTTTCCCCTGCAGTAGCGACTTTTGGCCGTCGCAAAGAACCGTTTTTCTTGTAGTGGTAGTCGTCTTCTACAGGTGTTTGTATGTTTTTGGTTCTGATTTTTATGAGAGTGGATCGGTTCGTTTTTTAAAGTTTGGTATTTATCCTTTATTATATGTGTTATTTTTAATATTTTAGGTCATAATTGTTTGTTCTTGATTTGGAACCTGTATAGTTACTTGGAGAGTAGTGACAATTTTCTTACAAGACAATTTTTTTTTCTAATTGTTTTACAAATTTATTTAACATAGCTAATAACCAACAAATAAAAAAGAATAAACGAGTGTAATTATTGTAAATTATAAGTTAACATTTCTATATAATTATATTAATATAATAAAAAAATTTAAATTATGAAATTTATAAGTTTTATCATATTTTTTTTTACAAAATAAATGACCCCGTGCATTGCAAGAGCTAACACATATGTTTTTTTTTTGTGGCTAAAGAGAGCTAACAACCTAAAAAAAGATAGTTTGCATCCATCTAGGGAACACAAACAGATGCCATCTCAACAACAACTAGATGACCCAACCAAAAATTTGAAGTCCACTTTGGATATTTTGACCCAATCAATTCAAACCACCATCAACTTGGTTTGCTTCACGAAAAGTATGACTCCACTAGATTTCCTCAAACTCTAACAAGCTTGTTAATCTCTCTGACTAATATTGAGAGGTTGGGTGGAACTTTGATGTGCCTTTTTTAATAAGCCAAATTGTTGTTAAGGAATGTGATTCAACAACCACTTTTTTGAACTCATTCTAACGTGACAACTTAAGACCATGCAACACAGCCCATAACTCAACTAATAGAATGGAATAGACACCCAACTTAGCTGCAAATCCACACATGGGCCTCTCAAAGCCTTTGTTTGGTAGGGGGAAGAAAAATAGAGTAGAAAGAAATATGAAAGAGAGAAATGTGGTAAAGAGAAATGGGGTGAGAAATAAAGAAGAAATTAGGTTATTTGGTAGGAAAAAAATAGAGTAAAATAGGGTGGAGAAAAATTGTATTTTTGTTTGGTAGAAGAGAAATAGAAAGGAGAGAAATTGGATTATAATATATAAAGACAAAAATACCCCTAAATAAGCATTGATAATTAAAATTTATAAAAAAAATATTTTAGTAATTTACACTATATCCCTTATATGTGTGTGTGTGAATCTGATTAAGCTCATCCTAAATACTATTATTTTCCATCTTCAATGTCAATTTTTAATGACTCCTCTTGTTTATAAAACTGACATTGTTCTTGTTACCATTCTATATATCAAAGATAAGAAACCCATTGACGATACATAAAAGAAAACAAAATAAAATAGCTCTTAATAATGTACTCCAAAGATAATAAGAAGCTGAAATTCCACTAGTGATTCTTTCTCAAAGTTACATGCATATAGCAAGAAAGAGTGACAATCAAAACCATCGATATTGCAACACAAGGGTTTGATAAGATAAAGATCAATGTTTTACTCAATGATTTGGAATGAATTCATGACTTTGGATCTGTCAACCAACCTTAAGTCTTATATAATTGGTGTGGATTTGGTGTAGTAGGTGGTAACAACATTTCGACTACACTATGCAAACAACATATTGAGTCAACATTTTTCTCCATAATCAACATGGAAATCAAATTTTTAATTATCTAGCTAGTCTCAAATTTTATATACATATTATAGCCACACAAGTCGGATAGTTATAGTTTTTTCATTCTCAATCGAAAAAACTATTTTACATAAATAATTTCAATTTTTGAAATTCTTTGTGAATAATTTTTTGTCTTCTTACAAAGAGTATGCACTCTAATTTTTAAACATTCAAATGCACAATAAATTTTTGAAGTGGATTGAAATTAAAGCGTAATATCAATTTGATTCAACCAGTTAATAGATGTTATAATTCGATTTAAAAAAGTCTTATAAAATCTCTAGCGTCGAACAATCTATAAAAATGTAAGGAAAAAATGCAAGTCTTGTTTTCATTGATATTTTCCATAGGTGTCAAACATGTGCTTATAATATTAGTTTTGATGCGATTTAGTTTCTATGAAAATATGACTTTATTATTTTAAACATCGTTGGACATTCTTCATAAGAAAAGTAAATTTCTTTTTATGAAGTGTATCAATTATTTATCATAACATTTAATATTATTCTTCAACTCAAATTTATATTATATTATATGAAATGTATTTATTATTTATAATAACTTTTATTATATTTATTACATTCAATAAATAAAATATTTTGTATTAATATTAAGAACTATTTAATTATATTTACATATATGTATATATATCAATTAAGTTGTACCATATATTATTTATTACATTAAGTATAAACTTAATATTTTTCTCCATATAATTAAGTTTTACTTATATATGTTATGTATTCAATAAATGAAATTTTTAATATTAATAAATAATTATATATATTGGTTAAATTGTAACACATATTTGAATATTTTATTTATTACATTCAATATAATATTTAATAATTTTTCAATATATATTTTACTGTTTTTAAAACCCGTCACGTACTACTGACGTACCACTATATCAACATTGTGTGCAAGTTAAAAAAAGAAAACTATTAGCACATTATATGAATATAACGTCTATTTCCTTATCATTTTCAACAATAACAACATGCTGCATGGACAATAAATTTTTGAATATCTTAAAGTAGTCAATGGACACTTCACCTATATTTGCAAAGTGCTTATCCATTGTTACACACATTTTCCATAATTTCCAACTCACAAAATATCATTTAATCTCGAAGAAGAATCAAAATTAGTTATTTGTTAGTTGTTTTAACTAATTTGTGCTCTTATATAAAAATTGAGTTCTATCTCAATGTGACAATAACAAATATTGAATATTCATATGTTTAATTATGATGGGTTCTTCTTCTTGGGTTGCGATTCTTTTATTTGGCCTAACTCTATTATGCTCGTGCTTTGCCACAGAGGTTACTTACGATGCAAATGCTCTCATTATTAATGGGGAGAGACGCCTTATTTTCTCTGGTGCGGTCCATTATCCACGAAGCACAGTGGAGATGTGGCCTGACATTATCCAAAGACCAAGGATGGAGGTCTTGATGCTATTGAAAGTTACGTGTTTCGGGATCGTCATGAACCTGTTCGCCGTGAGTACAATTTCGCAGGAAATTTGGATTTTATCAAATTCTTCAAGCTAGTCCAAGATGCTGGATTGCATGCCATTATAAGGATTGGTCCTTATGCTTGTGCGGAATGGAACTATATGGAGGCTTCCCATTGTGGTTGCACAACATGCCAGGGATTGAGTTTAGAACCGATAACCCGGTTTACAAGAATGAAATGCAAATTTTCACGACAAAGATCGTGAGCATGGCCAAAGAAGCAAAGTTGTTTGCATCACAAGGAGGACCCATTATTCTTGCTCAAATTAAGAATGAGTATGGAGACATCATGTGGGGTTACAGAGACGCAGGGAAATCATATGTCAAATGGTGTGCACAAATGGCCCTATCACAAAATATCGGCGTCCCGTGGATTATGTGTCAACAACAAGATGCTCCTTAGCCTATCATCAATACTTGCAATGGATATTATTGTCACAATTTTAAACCCAATAACCCCAACAGTCCAAAAATGTTCACCGAAAACTGGATTGGGTGGTTCCAAAAATGGGGTGAAAGGGTTCCCCATAGAAGTGATGAGGATTCGGCTTTCTCTGTTGCACGCTTCTTCCAGAATGGCGGGGTATTGAATAATTACTACATGTACCATGGAGGAACCAACTTTGGTCGCACTGCAGGAGGCCCATATATGACTACATCTTACGACTATGATGCACCACTTGATGAGTATGGGAATTTGAATCAACCCAAATGGGGACATCTTAAGCAGCTTCACGCAGCAATAAAATTAGGGGGAAAGATTCTCACTAATGGAACAAGGACCGACAAGGATCTTGGAAATTCAGTCACATTAACAACATACACCAATGCTGCCGAAGCGAGATTTTGTTTCTTGAGCAATGCAGACAGTAGCAATGATGCAAATGTTGACTTACAAAATGATGGTCAATACTTTATCCCCGCTTGGTCTGTGACCGTTCTTGATGGTTGCAACAAAGAAGTTTTCAATACCGTAAAGGTTAATAGTCAAACCTCGGTAATAGTGAAGAAGAGTGACGATGCTTCTGCTAAGCTCACTTGGGCATGGACAATGGAGAAAAAGAAAGACACCATGCTTGGAAAGGGCAGCCTTAAAGCACACGAGCTTCTTGAGCAAAAGGAAATAACCTTCGATGCTAGTGACTACTTGTGGTACATGACTAGTGTCGATATTAATGACACTTCCATTTGGAGCAATGCAACTCTTCGCGTGAAAACTATGGGCCATACCCTTCATGCTTATGTTAACAGGAGTTATGCAGGATACCAATTTAGCCAATGGGGAAACAATTTCACATATGAGAAACAAGTTTCTTTGAAGAAGGGAATGTGACACCCTTCTACCCCAAACTCTTATTTATTAAATAAATTGAAATATATAAAGGTAACGTCCCATAACGAGTAAAAAGGTTCACAATTCTCATCTTATAAAACGTCATTCATTTCAAAGTAAACTAAATTAAAGTAGAAATAGCAGTCAATATTTTTCAAAATACTTAAGCAGCGGAATCAACAACAAAATAGCCTACTGGCCATGTAAGGCACTTAAAACAGTTTACAAATCTGTTCCTAAACTAGAAACATAGAATAAAATCCCCAATGATATGCCCTGATGTCACGTGTATTAGAGCGACTCTCCCTTTAATCAATACTCGACACAAGTCGTGTCATCATCATCACATGTAAAATAACCACAGTGTAACGGTAAGGAAAAGAATACTACTCATACATACACATAGGAGGCTACCCTATCCTCACCCACATATAATCATCATCATCATCAATTAATCACATACTCATTTCATCTTACGTCTTTATTATCAAACATCTTATCTCATCATAAATATACTAATCATACTTAGTAAGTCGTCAATATCATCATAACCATCATAATTATCCTAAACATAATACTCATCATAATCATCATATTCATCATACTCATCATAAGAATCATAGTCATTATAATCATCATACTCATCATACTCATCATAATCAACATAATTCATCACAATCATCATCCCAAGGATCATGACTCAGAACTCCGCACGATGAGCGTTCCTCATCAACCTCCCTAGTTGTCACCAATGATGGATCCCATCATGGTCTCTGCACCCCCCTCTAATGGGTCCGCGCAGTTCACCTCCCCGAGTTGCACTTCACCCTTCTCTAGGCTTGTGCAATCTCGAGTAAAACACCTCCCTGAGCTACACTCGCCTCTCACTAGGCTTTTGCGTCTCAAGTACAATCACCTCCCTGAGTACACTCGCCTCTCACTAGGCTTGTGCATCTTGAGTACAATCACCTCCCCGAGTACACTCGCCTCTCACTAGGCTTGTGCACCTCGAGTACAATCACCTCCCTGAGTTACACTCGCCTCTAATTAGACTCGTGTACCTCAAGTACAACATCATATATGCTCAAACATCATCAACATCATAAGATTAATTACATCATCATCATTATTATCAAAACATCATCATAAACATCCTCATCATAATTCTTCATAAACATTATTATTCATCATCATCATCATAAAATATCAGAAGCATCATCAAGCATCATCATCATACATCGCAATAGTATAAACATCTATCATCAAGGATGTCATATACTCATACCACAATCAATACCCTTTAAACTTTCCACTTAATATCATAAATTCCACAAAATAAAATTTGTATTAAATACATATCAATCTTAATTCCATATGTTAAGGAAAACCATTCTCACTCCGAAAAGAACTCATCAAAATCACATCAAAAACAGAAATCTGTGAGTTGCGCTTCAACCTGCGCTGCAGCGCAGCTTCCAGAGGACTGCGCCTCAACCTGCGCTGCAGCGCAACCTGCAGCGCAAGTTACGTAAAACACGACTATACCGCGTTTTGCCCCCCTTTTCCCCTTCTTCAATCCCTACTCAATCCTCATCGTTTATACTTCAATCATATTCGTTTATATCGATTAAACTCAGCAAAAGCAACAATCTTTACACAGATTATACAGTTAACCCATCAAAACCCCAAATCATCATACCCTTATTTACCTCTTTCTTTATTTATATTATTTCATTCAATCCACTCAAGATTCATCAAGAATCATACAATCAATCATCAATCTACAGTTTTCATCATTCATACTCAATATATCAATTATTAATACGAATTTGAAGTCTTAGGTTACTACCCAAGCACCCCCCACATGCACATACAAGCAGCACCCTCTCCCCCACCGTACCTTGAAGTGAAGATCGAACAACAAGGAAGATTCTTTCTTGGTTCTTGATGATTACTCCTCAGCAACCTCGTCTTGAAACTTGGTTTCTCCCCTCCTTAGCGTTTTGCTCTCTGACGATTATACGAATAAGGATTAGGGTGAATTGATAACCCTCTCCTTATAAAATGCCTATATGGGCTTGGGCCCATTCTCAACCCCCCTATCTTCTTTTTAAATTTAAAATAACTTCATGGATAAAACTACTCATAATATTAATCGTATAATTTATTTATTTATTTCTTCTACTTTATTAATTTAATTTATTTTTATTTTACTTAATAAAATTCAGGATGTTACAACTCTCCCCTCCTAAAAGAAAATTCGTCCTCGAATTTTACCTGAAGCGAATAACTCTGGATAGTACCCCTTCATCTTCTCTTCAAGTTCCCAAGTAGCACTCTCGGGTGTAGGTCCTCCCCAGATTACCTTAACTAAAGGAATTTCTTTACCTCAAAGTTGTTTCACTCTCCGATCCTCGACTCTCACCGGCATGGTTTCCACCGTCAGGTTTTCCTTAATCTCAAGATGATCCGACTCGTTCACATGCGAAGGATCATGAATGTATTTCCGGAGTTGAGAAACATGGAAAACATTATGAAGGTTTGACAAGTGTGGAGGTAAAGCAATCTGATAGGCAACATTGCCGACTCTTTTGAGAATTTGGTAAGGACCAATGAATCGAGGTGTAAGCTTTCTAGACTTTAATGCCCTACCAACCCCAGTCCACGGAGTGACTTTCAGGAATACATGGTCTCCTTCTTTGAATTCTAACTCCTTCCTCCTCTTATCAGCATAGCTCTTCTGCCTACTCTAAGCTGTCCTCATCCTCTCCTGGATTATCCTAACCTTATCAGTGGTCTGCTGCACTATCTCCGGTCCTAACGCAAGGCCCTGTCTTGGCTCACACCAACACAAGGGTGTTCTACACCTCCTACCATACAGTGCCTCATAAGGCGCCATACCTATGCTAGAGTGAAAACTATTATTATAAGTAAACTCTATCAAAGGTAAGAAGCTATCCCAACTACCCCCTTGGTCTAACACGCAAGCTCTAAGCAAATCCTCTAAGGATTGAATGGTTCTCTCGGTCTGACCAACGGTTTGAGGGTGATAAGCTGAACTAAGCCTAAGTTAGGTCCCCAAGGCTTGCTGCAAACTCTCCCAAAATCTAGAGGTAAACCTGGGATCTCTATCTGAAACTATACTAGATGGTATGCCATGGAACCTCACAATCTCACTCATGTAAAGCTGAGCTAGTTTCTCTAAGGAGTACTTAATGTTAATGGGAAGGAAATGAGCGCTCTTAGTTAACCTTTCCACAATGACCCAAATAGAGTCATGCCCCCTTACAGTCTTAGGCAAAGCAACTACAAAGTCCATGGAAATACTATCCCACTTCCACTCTGGTATACTTAAGGGTTGAAGTAATCCTGAAGACTTTTGATGTTCTACCTTAGACTTTTGGCACACTAAACAAGCACTCACAAATTCTTCTATGTCTCTCTTCATCCAAGGCCACCAAAACACCTTCTTCAAGTCTTGATACATCTTAGTCGATCCTGGATGAAAACTAAGCTTACTTCTATGACCCTCTTCAAGCACTAAACACTTACTGGTAGGTTCACTAGGCACACACACTCGGTCTCCAAACCTTACTACCCCATCGGTACCTAGAACAAACTTTCCACCATTACCCCCTTCTATAGCCTCTCGCCTAATCACCAAAAATGAATCCTCCAATTGAGCTTTGCTAATATCCTTCAACAGATCATTGCTTGCTCTAGTCATTCCTAACCTCACACTATCAGAAGTCACTTCACAAGCTAAACTTAAATCTTTAAACTGAGCCAAAAGATCCATTTCCTTAATCATAAGGGAACTAACATGGATGGATTTCCTACTTAAAGCATCAGCCACTACATTAGCCTTACCGGGATGGTAACTCAACTTGAACTCATAGTCATTTAGAAACTCTAACCACCTCCTCTGCCTCATGTTCAACTCCTTCTAATCAAACAGGTACCTAAGGCTCTTATGGTCACTAAAAACCTCGAATTTGGAACCATACAAGTAATGCCTCCACATCTTCAACACAAACACTACAGCCGCTAACTCCAGGTCATGGGTAGGGTAGTTCCTATCATGGATTTTCAGTTGCCTAGAAGCATAAGCTACTACTTTACCCTCTTGCATTAACACTCCTCCTAAAACCATCTTAGAGGCATCACAGTACACTACAAAGGTTTTACTAAGATCAGGCAACACCAACACTGGGGCACTAGTCAACTTTTCCTTAAGAGTTTGGAAACTAGATTCGCACTTACTATTCCACACAAAGGCAACTCCCTTCCTAGTCAACTCAGTCAAAGGTAAAGCTAACTTGGAAAACCCCTCTATAAATCTCCTATAGTACCCAGCTAACCCAAGGAAACTTCTAATCTCACTCACTGACTTAGGAGCCTCCCACTTGAGCACTGCCTCTACCTTAGAAGGATCTACACCTATACCCCTTTAGAAATCACATGGCCTAAGAAACTCACCTCCTCTAACCAGAACTCACATTTGGACATCTTAGCATATAGCTGTTTATCCTTAAGATTCTGAAGCACTACCTTTAAGTGTTCCTCATGCTCCTCCTTAGTTTTAGAATAAATTAGTATATCATCTATGAAGACAACTACGAATTTATCCAAATAAGGGTTAAAAATCTTGTTCATGTAATCCATAAAAATTGCAGGAGCATTAGTCACACCGAAAGGCATTACCAGATACTCATAATGTCCATACCTAGTTCTAAATGCAGTCTTAGGTATATCATCTTCCTTAACTCTAATCTGATGATAGCCCGACCTAAGATCTATCTTCTATCTTGCTAAACACACATGCCCCCACTAATTGATCCATCAGGTCATCAATCCTAGGCAAAGGATACCTATTCTTAATGGTTACCTTATTCAATTGGCGGTAATCTATACATAACCTCATGCTACCATCCTTCTTCTTCACTAACAACACAGGTGCTCCCCAGGGTGATACACTAGGCCTCACAAACTTCTTTTTTAACAGGTCTTCTAGCTGCTTCTTAAGTTCTTCTAACTCTATGGGTGACATCCTATAAGGTGCAGTTGAAATTGGTCCCGTACCCGGTACTAAGTCTATAGAAAACTCTATATCTCTCTCTGGTGGTAGACTAGACACATTATCTGCAAACACCGCAGGATACTTACACACTACAGGTATCTCACTAACAATAGTACTACTCTCAGATTTCAAAGAAGCTAAAAGCATGTAAACCTGGGCATCTTCCCTCAAAGACTCCTTTACTTGGTTGGCATTCAAAAGGTTCTTATTCTTACTCTCAACAAGGTGACCAAACACAACAGTTATGTCAGCACAGTTTAAAAGGACGTGATTGGAAGATAACCAGTCCATACAAAGAATGATATCTAGTTGACTTAGAGGCAAACAAATCAAATCAACTAGGAATTCTTTATCATTAATATGAATAGAACAATTTAGGCACACATCAGAAGTAGAAACTGACCCACTAGTTGGCGTTTCCACACTCAATACAAAAGGCAAAGAAGAAATAGGCAATTTTAACTTAGACACACAAGCATGTGATATGAAAGAGTGAGTCGCACCAGAATCAAATAAAACAACTAAAGGATTACCCACAATGAAACCAGTACCTTGGATCAAATCTTCGGATTGAGCAGCTTCAGTACCACTCAAGGCAAAGACTCTCCCAGTAGTTTGAGGTTTACTGGCGCTCCCACTAGCACCTCCACTTGCTGCTACAGCTCCTTGCTTCTTCTTTTGAGTGCAATCACGGGAAATGTGTCCTTTCTCTTTGCAGATGTAGCAGGTGATCTCTAAATCTTCACATTGGTTCGATTTATGTCCTTCCTTTTCGCATTTGAAACAAATAATGGGAGTCGTAGCACCCACACTTCCACCCTTGGACGCTTGGCCAGCCGCCAGAACGTAGCTCTTCTTCTGCACTGTACCCTCACTACCACCTCCAAACTTGGAGCCTCCCGTTGCACGAGAATACGGTTTGCCCTTGTTAGACGCTTGGAACTTGTTCTGACTTCTCAAAGGCCCTCCACTCTTGTAATGTGCAACTCTAGCCCTGCTGTCTTAGTCATAAATTCTGCACTTGTTCACCAGCTCGTGAAAGCGCGTTATACCTTGGTAGTTGAACACTTGCTTGATCTCCGGACGAAGACCGCTGAGAAACTTAACACACTTTGACTCTTCATTAGCAGTTCCTTCATATGTAGGACAGAATCGTACTAACGCTTCAAACTTTGACGCGTAGTCTGCCACGGTGCCATCCCCTTGCTTCAACTCAAGAAACTCTATCTGCTTCTTGTTGCGAATATCATGAGGAAAGTACTTCTCAAGGAATACCCTCTTGAAGTTATCCCAGCTCAATGCGGTTCCCTCATCAATCATCCTCTGATAAGTGCTCTGCCACCAGAATCCAGCATCCCCTGATAGCATGAACGCAGCTAACGTCACCTTTTGTATCATCGGGCAGTCCATCGCTCTAAAGATATTCTCGATCTCGAATATCCAATCAGCAGCTCCATCGGGGTCAAAACCCCCACGAAAAGTAGGTGGATGGTTCCTCTGGAACCGTGCAAGCCAATCCGTCTCGTGATGTTGGTTTAGGTTGCCAACAGCCTGTGCCATCGCCATTAAGGCATCGGCCATCGCTCGATCATTCCTACCCCCAGCCATTACTCTTTCTGGAGTAAAGAAAGAATAAACAAACATACTAGATGAATCGGGAAATAAAATCAAACAAATAATTAAGCCAAGCAACACAATTTACTCAATCAATCAATCAGATTAATACCACAGAAGCATAGTAAACTCGTAACTCAAGGCTGGTGAACTGACCTGCTTTGATACCAACTAATGTGACACCCTTCTACCCCAAACTCTTATTTATTAAATAAATCGAAATATGTAAAGGTAACGTCCCACAACGGATAAAAAGGTTCACAATTCTCATCTAATTAAACGTCATTCATTTCAAGGTAAACTAAATTAAAGTAGAAATAGCAGTCAATATTTTTCAAAATACTTAAGCAGCGAAATCAACAACAAAATAGCCTACTGGCCATGTAAGGCACTTAAAACAGTTTACAAATATGTTCCTAAACTAGAAACATAGAATAAAATCCCCAATAATATGCCCTGATATCACGTGTATCAGAGCGACTCTCCCTTTAATCAATACTCGACACCAGTCGTGTCATCATCATCACCTGTAAAATAACCACAGTGTAACAGTGAGGAAAAGAATACTACTCATACATACACATAGGAGGCTACCCTGTCCTCACCCACATATAATCATCATTATCATCAATTAATCACATACTCATTTCATCTTACGTCTTTATTATCAAACATCTTATCTCATCATAAATATACTAATCATACTTAGTAAGTCATCAATATCATCATAACCATCACAATTATCCTAAACATAATACTGATCATAATCATCATATTCATCATACTAATCATAGTCATCATAAGAATCATAGTCGTCATAGTCATCATACTCATCATAATCAACATAATTCATCACAACATCATCAATCTTCACAATCATCATCCCAAGGATCATGACTCAGAACTCCGCACGATGGGCGTTCCTTATCAATCTCCCTAGTTGTCACCAATGATGGATCCCATCATGGTCTCTGCACCCCCTCTAATGGGTCCGCGCAGTTCACCTCCCCGAGTTGCACTTCACCCTTCTCTAGGCTTGTGCAATCTCGAGTACAACACCTCCCTGAGATACACTCGCCTCTCACTAGGCTTGTGCGTCTCAAGTACAATCACCTCCCGAGTACACTCGCCTCTCACTAGGCTTGTGCATCTCGAGTACAATCACCTCCCTGAGTACACTCGCCTCTCACTGGGCTTGTGCACCTCGAGTACAATCACCTCCCTGAGTTACACTCGCCTCTAATTAGACTCGTGTACCTCAAGTACAACATCATATATGCTCAAACATCATCAACATCATAAGATTAATTACATCATCATCATTATTATCAAAACATCATCATAAACATCCTCATCATAATTCTTCATAAACATTATTATTCATCATCATCATCATAAAATATCAGAAGCATCATCAAGCATCATCATCATACATCGCAATAGTATAAACATCTATCATCAAGGATGTCATATACTCATACCACAATCAATACCCTTTAAACTTTCCACTTAATATCATAAATTCCACAAAATAACATTTGTATTAAATACATATCAATCTCAATTCCATATGTTAAGGAAAATCATTCTCACTCCGAAAAGAACTCATCAAAATCACATCAAAAATAGAAATCTGTGAGCTGCGCTTCAACCTGCGCTGTAGCGCAACCTGCAGCGTAGCTTCCAGAGGACTGCGCCTCAACCTGCGCTGCAGCTTCCAGAGGACTGCGCCTCAACCTGCGCTGCAGCGCAACCTGCAACACAAGTTACGTAGAACACGACTATACCGCGTTTTGCCCCTTTTTCTCCCCTTCTTCAATCCCTACTCAATCCTCATCGTTTATACTTCAATCATATTCGTTTATATCGATTAAACTCAGCAAAAACAATAATCTTTACACAGATTATACAGTTAACCCATCAAAACCCCAAATCATCATACCCTTATTTACCCCTTTCTCTATTTATATTATTTCATTCAATCCACTAAAGATTCATCAAGAATCATACAATCAATCATCAATCTACAGTTTTCATCATTCATACTCAATATATCAATTATTAATACGAATTTAAAGTCTTAGGTTACTACCCAAGCACCCCCCACATGCACATACAAGCAGCACCCTCTCCCCCACCGTACCTTGAAGTGAAGATCGAACAACAAGGAAGATTCTTTCTTGGTTCTTGATGATTACTCCTCAGCAACCTCCTCTTGAAACTTGGTTTCTCCCCTCCTTAGCGTTTTGCTCTCTGACGATTATATGAATAAGGATTAGGGTGAATTGATAACCCTCTCCTTATTAAAATGCCTATATGGGCTTGGGCCCATTCTCAACCCCCTCATCTTCTTTTTAAATTTAAAATAACTTTATGGATAAAACTACTCATAATATTAATCCTATTATTTATTTATTTATTTATTTCTTCTACTTTATTAATTTAATTTTATTTTATTTTACTTAATAAAATTCAGGATGTTATAGGGAACAAACATCATAACTTTGCTTAGTGTCACCGTAGGGCTTGCGAATTATGGCGTAGGGTTTGATAAGATAAAGGCTGGCTTAACATGTGGTTTTGTTCAACTAATTGGTCCTATAAGGTTGGTTTGAATGGTGAGAGAAAATGTCTCTATGAACTACAACCACACATTGGTGTATCGTGGAACACTAATTCATCTTATCCTATTTGAAGACCCATGACTTGGTATAAGGCTGACTTCCAAGATCCTTCTGGAACAAACCCTGTGGTTGGTTGACTTGCAAGGCTTGGGTAAAGGACATGCTTGGGTGAATGGGCACAACATTGGTCGTTATTGGCCTTCCTGGGTTACTTCGACTAATGGATGCAGTGACACGTGTGACTATCGTGGGAAATACGTAAAGGAAAGGTGCAACACCAATTGCGGTAATCCATCGCAGAGGTGGTATCATGTGCCAAGGTCATTCTTAAACAATGATAAAAACACATTGGTTTTGTTTGAGGAAATAGGTGGAAATCCTCAAAATGTTTCCTTCCAGACAGTGACAACGGGAATTATTTGCGCTAATGTATATGAAGGTGCATAGTTAGAACTATCATGCCAAGGTTGACAAGTGATCTCACAAATCCAATTTGCTAACTCTGGAAACCCACAAGGCCGTTGTGGTTCTTTCAAGAAAGGCTCTTGGGAAGCTACTGATAGCCAATCGGTGGTGGAAGCAGCTTGTATTAGAAAAAAAACTTGTGGGTTCATGGTGACAAAAGAGGCATTTGGTGTAACACTTAACTCAATGAGCGATAATAACAGTATAGCTAGGCTAGCAGCGCAAGTGGCTTGTTAAGTCCGTTTTTTCACAAAATCAAAGAAAAAAACCATAGATTCAATTGTATAAGTTCGAATCATTTAATGAATAATTGTTTATTAAACCATCTAAAGATGTTAAGTTAGCTATTTTAGTCATTTTCATGCCATTTCGCAACTGATTTTGACTTTTGGGAACGGTTTTTTATTCTACCTTATCTTTTATATTCTTAAACTCCTAATCATTGTAATTATTTTGTAAAGTTTGATAGATTCCTATTTTTAATGTTTGACGGTGACAAAAGTAATACAATTTACCATAATTACCCTGTACTTGTTGTAATACACCTCCTCATGGAGGTAATAAAAAGATTTAAATTATAACACAGATAAAATGTGAATTTACAAAACACATTCTTGGGGAGGGGTAAGGTGCCTTCATTCGGACTAAGCTCATAGCAGGACTATCCCTGGTAGTAGGAGATACATGTGGATAACATAAAAAAAATAATGTATAAAAGTTTTGAAAAATAAATCACAAATGCAAAACAAAGTTAAAACATACTTTAATAAAATATGCTTTTTTTAGATTGTGAAAAGGTGCTTCAAAAAGTACTTAAACGGCTAGATTTCTCTTTTAATTGCTAAAATTCTTGACAAGTTGTTATTAGTTTTAACCTAACATTATATATATATACACACACCCATCAGGTTGGTTTTTTAAAAAAAGAACGTATTATAAAAAAAATACGTTTTACCAGAAGATCGTCAGTACCAATAAGAAGAGGAAGGACAAGAAGCACGTTTTGATGCTTGTCCAAAGATTGCAGTAACTAAGGCGTAGTTTGAAGAATGGTGTCAACCTTGGCGTGGCTCTCTTATCCTAAAGCTCATGGGGAAAAAGATTACCCTACGTTTCCTTGAATCAAGACTCACACGAATGTGGTAACTGAAGGCACCTTCCAGGTTATTGATATTCCACAGGATTACTTCCTAGTTCATTTTTCAGACAAGGAATATTATGAAAACGTGCTCTTCGAAGAGCCTCGGGTGATAATGGATCATTACTTGGTCATTCAAATATGGGGGGCTTTCTTTGTCACCAATGCATAGGTTGTACAGAAGGTAGTTGTTTGTATCAGAATATCAAATCTACCTATTGAGTTATATAAAAAGCGTTTTCTTGTATGAAACATGGAGTATGATAAGATTGACAACCTCACTTCACTTCACTTAAGGGGAAAGTTTACACGTATCTGTGTTGAAATTGACCTGATAAAGAGATTAGTCCCAACAATTCAGTCTTGATCAAATTATCAATTTGCAATATGAGGGGATGCACTTAATATGCTTTTGTTGTGGGGTTAATTGGAAGTAGGAGTGGGAGTTTATATGGAAGATATTGGGATGGAAAATCCTCGTCATGCTCAACATCTTGATTCTGGGGGCAACCAAATCAACGAACCCATTGAAACATCCTCTTTAGGTAAGGAAAACATGCTTTTGAACCTTGGATTCTTGCGAAGTAAAAGCCCACCTCAAGAAGGATATGAGATCACAAAGGACCTGTTGAAACATGATCAAAAGTGTATCAAAAAAATAAGTTGGGTAAAGATTCAAAATCTTGGCTGCCCAAGAGGGTTCTAGAGGATGGGGGTCCAACCATAGGACATTCAGAATGCTCAACCTACCAACAAATCAGTCGCGCAATTGACCGGTTCTGTAACCCTCTAGAAGGGAAAAAACCCTCAAAATGGGTTAAAAAACATTGTGTCCAAGTCCAATGTTAAGGCATAATCTAGGCTTATGGGGCCAACCGTGGCAGGGCTAAGTTTTCAACTCGGGGAGATAGGCTTCTACGGACGAATAGTAGGATCAGTAGCCCATGAAGAAATGAGCATAAGGATCAAGCTCTGGTGTTCAACATTATGCAACATATAGAAGCTCGACAGAGGAGTCAGTGTACACTTGCCTTCCTGGGAACACAGGTGTACACTTGTGCCTCTGAGCACATGGATATTAAGGCCTTGCAGGTCGCTCCTTACTAATTATTCTCCATGAATATTGTGTTTGGAACAGTAGAGATTCCAAAAGGAAAGGGTTTTCCTCCCTTCTAAAGGATATTTGTTGCAACGTTGGTGTAAGCTTTTTTAGCGCTTTTGAAACCCATGCCCAAATTCTCTCACGCAAGTTTGCTTATCAGGTATGACCATATTTGAAGCAGAGGGGTTCCCTAGGGATTTGGTTCTTTTGGGATCCGAGGGTGTGGCAGGTTGGTGTGCTCCATATATCAACATAAGTTATTCATCTCCATATTTGCAAAAGACATGGAGGACCATGATATTTATCAATCTGATATGGCAATCCTCGAAATCATAATCGGAAACATTTGTAGTCAGAACTTACCAAATTTCATAAGGAGATGCCAGGACCATGGGTAGTAATGGGCATTTGAATTCTACTATCAACCATGACGAGCGAACAGGAAATAGTATTGCAACTCTTTCAAGGGATTCACACACTTTCCTAACTACCATAAACTCTTGTGAACTTCTTGATGGGGGGTTCAGTGGTGAATCATTCACCTTGATATTTGAAGAAGATAGAGACTGGAACATGTTCTTTTCAACCTTGATTGGAGAATCTCATTTGAAGAAGATAATGTTGCTCATTTGTCCTTCTTTGGGGTCGGATCACTCCCTTTAATACTGCAATTTGACTCAAGTAGATGTAACAAAAGCCATCAATGACCATTTAGATTCCTTTGCGCTTGGTTAACTCACCCAAAGTTACAGAGGTGGTGAAGGAACATTGGGCCTCTGATTATCGTTGGACCACTAATCTACGAGACCTCCAAACCCACTCGCAGAGGTGGAACAAAGACGTCTTTGGACATATTTTTAGCAGAAAAAGCGTCTTCTGAAATGGCTAGCTTGTATTGCTTGAGTTAGGATGCAAGGCACCGTACCAATTCATTTCTGGATTCTCTACAGGAGGAGCCTGGGCTAGATATGAAAGAGTTTTGTACAAGAAAGAACTCCTGTTGTTCCAAAAGGAAAGAGTTAAAATGGCTCTACCATAGGGGTCAGAACACCAAGTATTTTCATGCGTCTACCATTGATTGTTGTCGTAAAAACAAGCTGGAAGCTCTACAAATTCAGCAAGTGTTTGGGTGACGAATCAGAGTGCTCTTGAACATATGGTTACTGATTATTTCAGGAATGATTCTCTGTCTATGATGAATTTATTCCTTTTTGCTACATTGGTCAGTTTTCCTAGTCTCCTCCTTACATCAAATAGGTCAACTGGCTCGTGGGGTGAAGTAATGATGAGATTCATAAAGCACTGTTCATCATGCACAGGTACAAAGTGTAGGAAAACACAGGGAAACACTAGAAGAGGGTTTGAATAGTATTCTATGGAAAATTAATATTTTAGAAATAGATGTAAATATTCCTTTGAAAAATCAACAGACAAGAGTTATCGTCTGAGGTTTTCGTTCGTCTGAGTATAAAAGAGATACAGCGGAAGTCTAAGAATATATCTTTCACAAAAGGTTAATTTTCAGAAATACTTTTCAATCCCTTCGAAGTAGTTAGTTAAAACTGAAATAACAGAGTAAGGGATAGAAGAAACTTAGCCAAGATTCCTGGTTCACCCACTACCCGTGAGCTACGTCCAGTCCCAGAGGCAAACCACCACTGGATTTCACTAACCAAAACACACATACAGTCTCTCCAGACAAAGGGTCACCCAGACCCAACCAAATAGTCTTTTCTATCAAGCCTCTTCAAGCTCTACCCAAGTAGTCTTTTCTATCAAGCCTCTTCAAGCTCTACCCAAGTAGTCTTTTCTATCAAGCCTCTTCAAGCTCTACAAACCAAACTGTTTTAAAACTAAACAGAAATTGTTCACTCACTATCACACACGATAGGATGAACGCTCAAATGTACAAGTAACTGAGGTAGCACTCAGAATATGAAATGAAATGTGTACAAAGAGTTTTAACAGAATTTTTTGACAGCGTAAGAGTTCAGATGATATTGTTGATATATTCCGTTCTTTCTTTTTTTTTTCTTCGCTCCTCATGGAAGTATTTATAGAGTGAGATGATTTATCCGTTGTCTCACAACATTAAATGCGTCCAGAAGACGTTGTGGCTCCTTTATCCTTAAAGAGTATCAAGCGACTTTGTAGCAGCATGCGCAGACAAAGTCAGGTGAGCAGAGTAGCAACATTTCCTTAAATGTGCAAATCATTTGAACGAGGTAGGAAAGCTTTTCTGACGCAAATGCTGAAATTGGTTAGACCGGACAAAGAATGTCCTTTAAACACAGTAACGTCTCTTAGCATGGTGAACTTTGATAGCGATCGGTTCAGCCTCCAATGCAAAGCTTCAGATGATACATAACTCTTCAGCTGCATAAGCATTCATCAGACGATGCGCAACCTTCAGTCGCGACCATATACTTCAGACCGTCTGAAATAAAACAAAAGATATATGACAGTTTATCTGTTCATTTTAAATGATCTTCTGAACTTTTATATTTGTTATTCATTAAAACAAGTGAGAGTATGAGACTTTGGAAAGTATTCATTCACTGACATACTTTATTTAAGACTCAACAATCTCCCCCTTTTTAATGATGACAATATACTATGTGAGAGAATCTGAAAAAGTTTTAGGGTTAGAAGATAACTCCCCCTCAACCAAAGACTCCCCCTGAGTTCTGCATCGTATTCTGAAGTGTTTATCTTGCATCTCTTTTTCAGAGTATGTTCACATGTTCATCTCCTGCATACTGTGTTAGCTCACATCCTCTGCATACTTTGTTAGCTCACATCACAATATACTCCCCCTTTTTGTCATCAGTGAAAAAGGGTTGTCACAGATATAATGAAGCAACAACAACAGACAGATGACAGCATATAAACACAAATGATGCATTCACTCAAAGATATAGCATTCACAGATATAAACACAATATGATGCAATCTAAAGCACGTCAGATGACAGCAGCATCATGAACTGAGTTGAAAACTCTTGACTGCTTGCTCTACTATCTGTGGCAAAGCGAGCTTGATTTCCTCTAATGCTGCATCATTGCATCCTTGAGTTCAGTCTGATTGGTCCTGATTTGATGTTGGACTTCAAGAATATGTTCTGTCTTTTGGATTAATTCTGCATTTTGAGCCCGTAGAACAAAATTCTCCTCTGTCAAAGCATATAGTTCAGCTTCTAGATTGTCTTCATAGAATACCAGGGTGATTTGCTTGCGATAGTATTTGAAGAAATGAAACCCAGGAGGAAGATTGAACTTCCTGGCATCAGTCACCTTGACAAACCGTGGTTGATCAAGAACATCTGCATAACTTCCCAGTCATAATGAAAATTGTTCTGGAGTAAAACTATACTCCAACTCGACATGACATGGTGGCATTTTATGAGTCACATTGTCGTCTTAATATAACGACATTCTCACGAGGAATGCCAAATATAGTAGTCGACTAGACCAGTCGAGATATGAGCTCGGATACCCACTTATACTTCGAAAAGCATTAACGAGATGGCGCGACATACCGTGTCGACATCTATATCCGAGGATCTACCAACATTAAAGACTCCACTTTAGCGCGTGCGTTTGAATGACGGAGTGGCGTGAACCCGTAAATCACGGGACGGTTACACGCGTGTAACCAACTTTCCCGCCCAAATCACATTATAAATACAGGTGATTCTGAGAGAAAAGGTACGCATTTTCTATTACAATCATTACTGTTCCCTATTTCTCTGATACACGCTCTTACGTTAGGCATCGGAGTCCCTTGCAGGTACCCCTGCATCGCGTCTCAGCTTCAACACTCAGAGATCGAAGCCTGCAGTGAAGAAGATTCACTCTCCGAACTTTCCAGAAGTTCATTGGCGCCGTCTGTGGGAATTTAGTTCCCAAGTTTTATAATCCTTCGATCTCCAGATTAGACCTTGATTGTCATCTTCGCACGATGGTGACTACCAGAAGTGGACAGTCTCAAACCGAGAAGGAACCATCCTCACGTAACTTCAACGACCATTCCAGCCATGACTTCTTCCGTAGCCGGAATTGTTTCGACACTTGCCGGAATCCCGATTCAACCTCTCGCACTGGACCATCGCGAACTAGAAACGTTCCACCGCCCATTCCAGAAAACCTCAGAGCACCATCACCACCTCCAAACCAACCTTCCAGAGGAGAATTGATCGACTTCATCAGACGTCAGGAAGAGATGTTAGGCGAATATGCTCGACGCCTCGATCGGTGGGAACACGAGCGTGAAATGGAGCTCCTCAATCGACGTACTGTCGCAGATCTTGTAGCAGAAAGACAAAAAACCACTCAGCATCAGGCCTCCCAGAGAAGAAGCACCTTTCCAAACAAGAAAGAATTCCGACTCCTATGCCGACTCAGCGTTCTCCGAGAATTTCAGTCAATCAGTGCACTCGAACTCGCCACCACCGCGAAAATCATTCCGGTAAATGACGAATCAAGACATATACATGACGAAGAAGTGATTCAAGTCGTCCTTCCCTTCTCTGAACGGATCATGCTTTTTCCTATCGACAAGAGGTTCGAGAAGGTTCCGGTACCAGAGTTATATGATGGAACAGGTGATCCGCTAGAACACTTGGATGTTTATGAATCCGCTATGTCGGTAAGAAGCGCATCAGGTCCAATCATGTGTAGAGTTTTTCCTTTGTCATTGAAGAAGACCGCTCTGAGATGGTTCCAGACCCTACCCGCGAAGGTCCATCAACACCTGGGCCGAGTTACGCAGTAAATTCATCACAAGCTTTACTACAAGTAAGGTTCAACCAAAGACGGAGGCATCT
Source organism: Sesbania bispinosa (assembly GCA_026901365.1). Classification (NCBI taxonomy): domain Eukaryota; kingdom Viridiplantae; phylum Streptophyta; class Magnoliopsida; order Fabales; family Fabaceae; genus Sesbania; species Sesbania bispinosa. The sequence continues at coordinate 1,888,975 of QLOH01000104.1, forward strand.
TTAAAACAAATCCGTCAAGGACCTTCAGAATCTCTGCGAGACTATATCAGTAAGTTCACAAGAGAAGCGTTGCTAGTCCAAGGCCTTCAACCTGGAGTCCAACTTATGCTGGCAAAAGATGGGCTCATACCACATTCTCCTTTTTGGATAGACTTATCCAAAAGAAAACCAAATAACATGGAGGAGTTTTTGAATCGTGCGGAGAGTTACATCAGTTTAGAAGACGAAGAAATGGCCTTGAAATTGAAAGATGCGTCTCGACAGATCAACCACAGAAGGAGCAAGGGCAGAAGAGTAAAAATAAAGAAAAAAGGCAACAGAGAGCCTTTCGGCCGATATACATCATATACCCCCTTAAATCAATCTCTGAGAAGATCATGAACGAGATTCTCCATGTCGAGATGTATGAAGCTGGCATGAGGAGACCAAGACCTCAGAGGACGGGGCCAAATACCGACAAGACCAAATACTGCAGATTCCATAAATCTCATGGCCATGATACAGACCAATGCCTCAATTTGAAAGATTCCATCGAGGAACTCATCCAACGGGGGAAACTTCGAAGGTTCAAGAAGGAGGCTGATTATCAGTCAAGAAGGGATAACACCCAGGGTCGGGACATAACGAAGGAAAGGATGAAAGACACGAATCTAGCCGACATGATAGAAGCAGATCCCGAACGAGGTCCCCTCGTCCAGAAAGGTCGACATCTAAGAGGCCATCTGATAAATCTCCCCTCACGACTCTCATCGAGAACGTAGAAGCGTCTCTCGACATCACACTCCATCTCGAGAAGAGCCTTCCTCTTCAAAACATCCAGTGATCTATGTAATAGCAGGAGGATTCGCAGGAGGAGGAGAATCAAGCAATGCAAGGAAAGGCACTTGAAAGAAGTTATGTCGGCATCATCTTCCCCCCATCCGCGAGGTGGCACGCGACGAAAACTTCCCCCATTAACTTTTTCAGAAGACGACTATGGCCCAGTCATCCCAGGACACGATGACCCAATGCTCATAAAGGTCATGATGGCAAATCATGAAGTCAGGAGAGTCTTTATCGATCAAGGAAGCTCGGCAGACGTTCTGTTCATGAAGACTTTCCACCTCCTCAACATTCCTAAAACATATGATTCCATATAAAGGGGGCGACTTGATTGGGTTCACAGGAGATAAAATCCAACCTGTCGGATATGTAGAACTCCTCGTGACATTTGGTGAAACTCCTTTGACCAAAACCACTAAAGTACGGTTTTTGGTGGTCAACTGCCCAGCGACTTATAACGCGATTTTAGGAAGGCCGACCCTCAACACAATTGGAGCGATCATCTCGACCAACCATTTGATGATGAAATTTTGGAGCGATGACGGGAAGGTGATCAGCTTGCGCGGCGACCAAGTAATGGCACGTTCTTGTTATAAAGAATCTTTAAAAATTTCCAAGACAGAGAAGTCAATTCCGCCGGAGAAACGCGAGGAACATCCATCATCAGTTGGTGTAATGTTGACAGACTTGGATGTCAGAGAACTTCAAAGAAACCCGTCCTATTCCCGACGGAGAATTTAAAACATTACAGATTGGATCCAAACCCGACCAAACAGTCCAAATTGGTTGTGGATTATCAGAAAGTTGAAGAAGAACTCTGCACCCTCATCCGACAAAACGCCGACTTATTTGCCTGGACCGCCGCCGATATGCCAGGTCTAGACCCCGAGGTCATTTGTCACCGGCTCTCCGTGGATCCGAAAGTCAAACCAGTCGAGCAACGGGAAGAAAATGTCGGTGGATAGAGCAGAAGCAGTAAAGCAGCAAGTAGTGGAACTACTCGACGCCTTTATCGAGAAGTCAAATACACGACTTGGTTGTCTAATGTAGTTTTGGTAAAAAAATCAAATGGAAAATGGCGAATGTGCGTCGACTATACCAATTTAAATAAAGCATGCCCTAAAGATTCTTACCCCTTGCCTAATATCGACCGATTGGTCGACAAATCTTCTGGTTTTCGCCTCTTATCTTTTATGGATGCATATTCGGGTATAACCAAATTCCAATGTACCCTCCCGACCAAGAAAAAACGGCGTTCATGACTGAAGGAGCAAACTATTGTTATCGAATGATGCCATTTGGACTTAAGAATGCGGGGGCAACTTACCAGAGGATGATGAATATGGTGTTCCAACGTCAAATTGGTCGAGTTGTGGAGGTTTATGTAGATGATATGATAGCAAAAAGCCTGACAGATGAGACTCATACTCAAGATCTCGGCGAAGTCTTTGACCAACTCCGTCGATATAATATGAGACTCAATCCCAAGAAATGCACTTTTGGAGTTCGTGCAGGGAAGTTCCTCGGTTTCATGCTTACGGAGCGAGGTGTAGAAGCTAATCCTGATAAATGTCGCGCCATCCTCGACATGAAGAGCCCCACCTCGGTAAAAGAAGTGCAACAATTGACAGGAAGGATCGCCGCATTAACAAGGTTCATTTCGAAGTCCGCATCCCGGGCACTCCCATTCTTTCACCTCTTAAAGAAAGGAAAGTCTTTTGATTGGAACGATGAATGTGAAGAAGCCTTTCAGCAAATAAAGGTAATATTATCATCACCACCCGTCTTGTCGAGGCCAAATGTAGGAGAAACACTTTACTTATATCTTTCAGTTGGGGAGGAAGCGATTGCCGCAACATTGATCCGAGAACAAGAAGCTACTCAACTTCCAGTATTCTTCATTAGCAAAGCCCTACAGGAGCAGAACTGAGGTATCCAAGGGTAGAAAAAATGGCATTAACATTAATCACAGCAGCTCGTCGACTTCGCCATTATTTTCAAGCTCATCCAGTTATTGTGAGAACCGATCAACCGATTAGACAAATCCTTCACAGACCAGATCTGGCCGGCAGGATGGTGTCATGGGCTGTCGAGCTATCCGAGTTTGGGGTGACTTACCAGCCTCGGCAAGCAGTCAAGGCCCAAGTCCTGTCAGACTTCATAGCCGAATTAACTCCGACATCTGAATCTCCCGATAATTGGTGGGATATGCATGTCGATGGATCCTCAAATAAAAAAGGAAGTGGAGCAGGAATACTCTTAGAAAACTCGGAAGGTGTCATCTTGGAACATTCTTTGAGCCTATCGTTCCCAACATCCAATAATCAAGCCGAATACGAAGCAATGATAGCAGGATTGAGAATGGCAACCGAGGTCGGGGCGAAACGAGTTCGTGTCAACAGCGATTCACAACTAGTAGTTTCACAGATCAACGACACTTACCAGTAAAAGATCCCATGTTGGAAAAATATCTTGAAGTCGTCAAAAATCTATGCAGTAAATTTGTCGAGGTTGAGATAAACCACATCCCCAGAGAAAGAAACGCCAGGGCCGATATACTTTCAAAACTCGCCAGTACAAGGTCGTCAGGAAATAACAAGTCTGTGATTCAAGAAGTAATCTCGGCACCAACTGTCATGTCAATAGATGAAGAAGGATATGCTGGTATGAAGATATACAGAAATACCTTCAAAATGGAACCTTACCTGATGACCCAGACAAGTCGAAGCGTATTTGAGTGCAGGCGGCGAGGTATTGTCTGATAGACAGAGTCTTATATCGAAGAGGCTTAGCACAGCCACTCATGAAGTGCATATCAGGAAACATTATCGAATATGTGATGGCCGAAGTACATGAAGGCATATGTGGACATCACCCCTGGAGGCCATTCATTATCTCGGAAAATCTTGAGGGCAGGATATTACTGGCCCACCATGGAAGTCGACTGTGTTCTATATGTCAAAAAATGCCCATCCTGCCAGAAACATGCTGACATCCACAAAGCACCTGTCGAAGCTTTATGGTCCATTTCCGCCCCTTAGCCATTTTCATGGTGGGGAATTGATATTATTGGGCCCATTCCCAGTAGCTCCAGGACAATTAAAGTATCTTGCCGTGGCAGTAGATTACTTCACCAAATGGATCGAGGCTCAACCCTTAGCTAAGATCACGACAAAAAACGTATCCAAGTTCTTTTACCGATTCATCATCTGCAGATTTTCCTCAGTAGAGCATCCCCAAACAAATGGACAGGCTGAAGCGGCCAACAAGGTATCCTTAAAGGCCTTATGAAAAGGCTTGAGTCAGCAAAAGGACTCTGGGCTGAACCATTACCCAATGTTCTGTGGGCTTATCACACAACCCCACATTCAACTACAGGAGAAACGCCATTCAGATTGGCTTATGGAGTTGATGCCGTGATTCCGGTAGAGATCGGTGAAGAGAACTTTCGACTTCATGCCTATGACAAGAATTGTAATGAAGGAAGGATGCGAGAAGAATTGGATCTAATAGAGGAAGTACGTGAAAGGGCCTCAATCCGAGAAGCTGCAATCAAACTACAGTCGGCAAGACGTCGACAAAAGAACCTCATTCCACATTCCTTGAAGTTGGGGATTTGGTCTTGAGAAGAGCCGATGTTGGCAATAGAAATGCAACCCAAGGGAAGTTAGCCGAGAATTGGGAGGGACCATACCGTGTCATCTCGAAAACAGGAACTGGGGCATATAGAATAGAAACTTTACTTGGAATTCCATTACCACGAACTTGGAATATCGACAAGCTCCGGAAATACTTCAGCTAACTGTAAACATTTTTGAATAAATAAAGTTCAGTTTCCATATTCAAATCTCGGGCTTAGTCCCTCGACTTAACGCTTCGCGTCAAGGATACGCTCCCAGAGCACTCTCGGGCTTAGTCCCTCGACTCAACGCTTCGCGTCGAAGATACGCTCCTCGAGCAATCTCGGGCTTAGTCCCTCGACTCACGCTTCGCGTCGAGGATACGCTCCTCGAGCAATCTCGGGCTTAGTCCCTCGACTTAACGCTTCGCGTCGAGGATACGCTCCTCGAGCAATTTCGGGCTTAGTCCCTCGACTTAACGCTCCGCGTCGAGGATACGCTCCACGGGCAAAGTCGAGCACCATCCCTCGACTTTGAAAATATATCTCGAAGAAATATTTAAACTTTACCGAATTCGAGGATAAGTTCCTTGAAATACTCAGGTATATACCAAAAAGTTACTCTTGATAATTGTCAATATAATTTGTTCATAACAAGAAGTACTTAAAAACAGACATTCATAAAATATCACTGTCATAAATAAACATAGTCAAAGTACTTAGAACACAAAAGAATGCCAGCCTACTGGCCCTTCATGCTTCAATATCATTCGAAGGGAGGCCCTTTTTCATCTTCCTACCCAGTTTCTTCATCTGCCCGAAGTTTTGGGGTACTCGGAATCTCATCCCAGGGGTTCCCTTGACATCACCAGTCGGAAGGGACATCGTACCATTTTCCATCTTTGACGGTACAGCGGTCGACATCCCCTTTGTATTTAAGCTCACTTCAGGGGTTAAGAAATTTCATCTGTTTTTTGGCCTCATAAAAATACAAAGCAGAAGCATCAATCCATAATTTCTCGGCCTGCACCCTCTCAGCAATCTCTTCAGCTAACTTGACCTTCCAATTCTCTTACCTTCTCTTTTTAGCTCAATGTTTTCTTTTTGGGCAAGAGATGCCGCTTCAGAAGCGGATTGTCGCGTCACTGCGAGCTGAAGTAAGAGCTCAGCAGAAGCCGATTCTGCCTTCTTCACGACATTCTCTTTCTCGGCAGTTAAGGCTTCGACTTGCTTACTTAGCGCGAGGTTCTCTTCATATAGTTTATCCTTTTCCACCCTCATGAGTTGAACCTCGTTAATGGCTTGTTGCATCCGAAGCTCATCAGCCTCAAGCTTTCCCTTGACTTTTTCTAACTCATCCTTCAAAGGTAAGAGCGCATTTAAGTCACGTACCGAGCAGGCAAAGTATTGCGACATCATTGCAAACCTCATTGCCTAACTCGACGCGTGATTCATGAACTCGGTTATTTCTGCCTCAGACTTGTTAACAAATAAATTTTGAGCCTGAACTGCTAAATAACGCCGAACCTCCTCTTTAGTCATGTTCGAAGGAGGCAAGCTACTGTAGGATGGCCCTTCCCCTTCCTTTGAGGCATCCTCGGAATACCAAGAAGAAGCCCTTTTCGCTTTCTTTGTTACTCTTCTTCTCTTTGGGTGTCTTGAAAACAGAGACACCATCAATTTTGGCACTGCTTGAAGCCCCTAACTTTGGCTTCTTCACTATTGTCGGGTCAATAATCTCGACATTAGTAATTTCTCCTTGGCTTCCTACTCCTTCCTTTTTAGCAGTTTCTCAGCAAGTTTCGCCCCTCTGTGCTGCCGCCATAGTTTCTGCAAAAGAAGATAATGTTAAAGCATCAACACGAACTTTTGGGATAAGTACGAATTATAGAAAATATTACCCAATGACTGTCGAGTTGCGTCACCACCCTCTTCAATAACTTCGCTACTCGGCAAAGTTCCAAAATCCCTCACAAAATTTTTAATTTTATCAATGACCCCCTTTTCATCTTCGGACAATTCCTTTATAACTGACAGTGTATTCCGAAGAAGATTTTTCAAAATGGGCTTGGCTCCAGTAAGGATAAATCATCCCACGACCGTCCTCGCCAAGGATATTTTTGCCGACCTTCGCCAATCGGCTTACAAAATACAAACTTATCCTTAAAGTTTCGATAAGACTCTTGAAATATTTCAAAGATTTTCCCACCATTACCAGCACGAAGGGACAACCATGAATACCGGGTTGGACCGTCCTTTACTACCAAAGGGCGAAAGAAGTGAAAGAAGATATTCGAATTAAGCTCCAGCTTCAACCCATGGCATAAAATCATAAAACTTCGTACGAAAGCCCATGCATTAGGATGAAGTTGAGAAGGCGCCACCTCCAGATGATGAAGGACCTCCAACTCGAACCAATGAAAGGGTAACCAAAATCCGAGGTCTTCAAAGACGGATTTATACATCGGAATAAAAAGATTATCCTTCAAATCTCCTTGGGTGCATATACGGTCGTCCATTCTCGGGGGGCACTAAACTCATTTATCCTCGTTGCCTGGTTCCACCCATTCTACATCGTGAAACCCTGACTCCAAAGACCCCTCGGAGGTGTATATGCTGGGAGTCCCAATCGCTTCTCTATCTACCCACGTTAAACTCGACAACGTCCTCCGGCACAGGATAGTTTGTAGCCGGAGAAGTATAAATCTTCCGCCTTCCCATCTCGGACCTGTCCAAAAGTCCTAAGTTAAAATCAATTTGAGATGAAGAATCAATTCCGCGGTCAGCAAGGCTGATCATGGACGATTCCGCGGAACATCCCGAGAAGTCATACTTCTTCAAATATGAGCAGTCCCAACAACTGACTCACGAAAATGAAAAGATTCGAACTTTTCCGTATTCCCCTTCTGGCTACGAGATCAGGAATATTAGGATCCTCAGGATCATCTAGAACAACAATACAGTGACGCCTAACTTCTAACTTAAGAGCCCTAGATTTAGCCCTAGTTAGAACCATAATCTCAGAAACTCAAAGGGGAGACGAAAGTTACTTGTGATAGTTCTTTTTGAGTAATCCTTGAATTCTTCAAGAACTCTACCACTCCAAAGCTCATACACGAAGGAGTCAAAATAAAAGTTTAGCAATGCAGAAACTGCTTAAACTTCAAACGAACCTCCAAAACTAAGAGAGATTCTGTCTTCAAAGAAAGGATTTTGAAATCTCAGTAAAAATGAAAAGTTTTTAACTGAGGATACACTATGCCAAAAAAGCTATTTAAGGGCGCTTCCGTGTGTAGCATAAAAGGGCGCTTCCGTATGCCCTCGTAGAAACTGCTCTTGTTTCGTCGTTAAAACGAGGGCGTGCCCAGAAGCGCCCTGAAGTTAGTAAACAAGGGCGCTTCTGAAAAACAGGAAGCGCCCTCTGCAATGTGTCAGGTGAGGAGGGCGCTTCAAGGAAGCGCCCTGTTTGGCCAGGACAAGGGCGCTTCCTTGAAGCGCCCCTACATAAGCGCCCTCGTCCTGACCAACCAGGGCGCTCCAATGAAGCGCCCCTCCTTCCCTTTTTTTTTTGCTCTATTTTTTTTTTGCTCTATAATTTAGATGAAGCCGTGAATATAGTATTTCACACCTGCAAAACTCAATACAGCAGCCATAATTTCATCCTTGAAATTAATTTCAAAAGTTTTGAATTACATGCTTAATATATACAACATCCTTAACCAAGACTAAGTCTAGTTATTAACCTATCAAAAATTTGACATTAAAGCATCCCAATTTAACAAACACCTGCAAAAATCCATACCAACAGCCAGAAAGCATGTCATGAAAGTAATGTCAAAAGTGCATAGAATATGCTTAACAATCAACATCCTAAACCATGAATAAGTGTACTCATTATAAGCAAAAAAAATTTGGCAGAGTTCCTCTGTTTTTACAAGTTATCCCACTTTATCAAACACCTGTAAAACTCCATACCAGCAGCCAGAATTCATGTCATGAAACAAGTGCTTGTCATTAAAGTATATATAACATTCAAATCAAAGTATACAAAATTGAAATTGAACTTATCATTAGTTAACATCTTTGTACAACATTTTCATATTAATAGTACATGTGTAATTACTTACCATCAACAATTACAAATCAATCACAGACAATTGGTTACAACATGTTTTTGCCCATTCTTGTCTAACCTCATCAAGTTGCTCCACAGTGTAACTCGGGCATCGGTGTTGAGCAAAATACTATATAAAACCCAAAATTTCATTTCATTAATAGAAGTTCTAAATGGGGATAAAAATACTTGTTATAACAATTCCAAATTACCTCTCTTGATATAGTGAGTGCATTTTGATGGATTATCTCCTTCATGAAACGCATAACATAAAGGCCACAATCACTGTTGTTAGTTTGCCGTGGACACTACAAAAATAATTTATAATGAAATCAACTTACGTAATGATAAGTTATGAAGGAACACAAGAGTTCGCGCAACATTACCTGTATGCGGTACCAAACGCATAACATAAAGGCCACAATCACTTCTCTAACCATAATTTAGTTGTAATGACAAATTAATTTACTACATGCATGCATAACTAATTAATTCTAAAATTTCAGCAGCATTTCCGTTTATTTTTTTAAGCATCACAAATTTATACAACACATTTCCAATGTTAATATTATCAATTACATCAATATGAATAACAACAATGTTAACACAATCAATAACCATAAGAAAAATTAAAAAGAAAAATGGTGCAACTAGTAAAAACAGTGGTGCAGCAAGTAAAACAGTTGCAGAAAAAAGGTGTAAATAGTGAAAAAAGGGGGTGCAGCCAGTAACATCAGTTGCAGAAAAAAGGGTGCAAATAGTAAACAACGGGGTGCAGACAGTAACAGCAGTTGCAGGAAAAAAAGGGTGCAAATAGTAAACAATGGGGTGCAGTCAGTAACATCAGTTGCAGCAAAAAATGGTGCAAATAGTAAACCAATGGGGTGCAGTAAGTAACATCAGTTGCAGAAAATTAAAAACCCTAACTACCTATAATAGAAGATGGAGGTGGAGGAGCTTACCTTGCAGCGGCGGCCGAGGAGGATGGAGGAGACGGTGGAGCTCCTTCTGCAGCAACGGCGACGGAGAAGCTCGCGGTGGAGAAGACGTCCGGCGCCCGCTCGCGGTGGTGAAGAAGAGGGCAACGAAGGAGAGGGCGGACGGAGGAGACTGCAACACGGCGGACGGAGGGAACGACTCGGCAGCTGCAGCGCGACGGACGGAGGAGAGGGAAACGGAGGTAGAGAGAAGGAGGAGGAAAGGGTTTTTTAGAGTGAGAGAGACAGTAATCTGAAGTGTGAGGGAAAAAAAAAACAGATCTGAGAGTTATATTCGCAACAAACAGGGCGCTTCAGTGAAGCTCCCTAGTAATCAGGTATTAAGGGCGCTTCAGGGAAGCGCCCTGCAGATAGACTTAAAAAAACAAAAAGGGCGCTCCAGGGAAGCGCCCTAGTAAGAGGTATTAAGGGCGCTTCAGGGAAGCGCCCTCCACATAGACTTAAAAAAAAATTAAATAACGCAAAAACGTGAGGGCGCTCCATGAAGCGCCCTTAATACCTTTTACTAGGGCGCTTCAGGGAAGCGCCCTGAACATAAATTAAAAGACATTTGAAATAAGAGGGCGCTTCAAGGAAGCGCCCTGGACGTAAAATTAAAAAAAATAAAAAAATTAGGCACTACTAAGAGGGCCCGTCAACGAAGCGCCCTCCACTTTATACCTTAAGGGCGCTTCCGCCCAAATTTGAAGCGCCCTGAAGTTAAACCATTCGTCTTAGACACTAAAAAACACGGAAGCGCCCTAAAGTAAGTGCTCTTATATCCTAAATTTGGCATAGTGATAGTTATGAGAAAGGGAACGGTTAGTTGTGAGAAACTGAAACGGTTCAGATTCTCTTATAATGAAGCCCACGAGGCCCAAATGGATAAGATTATGACACTTGGCAAGGAATTAATTATTAAATTATAAATAGAAAATTAAACGATAGAATATATTAAATTTACGCGGATATTAGAAATTCAAAAAGTCAAGTCGATACTGAAAGTCGAGGGCTTCTCATAGAGGAAGTCGACTTTCGGGGCAACTGTTCTGGAGTAAAACTATACTCCAACTCGACATGACATGGTGGCATTATATGAGTCACATTGTCGTCTTAATATAACGACATTCTCACGAGGAATGTCAAATATAGTAGTCGACTAGACCAGTCGAGATATGAGCTCGGATACCACACTTATACTTTCAAAAAGCATTAACGAGATGGCGCGACATACCGTGTCTACATCTATATCCGAGGATCTACCAACATTAAAGACTCCACTTTAGCGCGTGCGTTTGAATGACGGGAGTGGCGCGTGAACCCGTAAATCACGAGGACGGTTACACGCGTGTAACCAACTTTCCCACCCAAATCACATTATAAATACAGGTGATTCTGAGAGAAAAGGTACGCATTTTCTATTACAATCATTATTGTTCCCTATTTCTCTGATACACGCTCTTACGTTAGGCATCGGAGTCCCTTGCAGGTACCCCTGCATCGTCGTCTTCAGCTTCAACACTCAGAGATCGAAGCCTGCAGTGAAGAAGATTCACTCTCCGAACTTTCCAGAAGTTCAAAAATTATGGTGATCCCAGTTATATGAAGGGAATCTACCTCTGAAAAATGTGGGAGTCTCAAGAGTACTGTTCTTTCCAGCTTTGACCATGGAATCATTGTCATCCCATTTCGTGCCTGAGCAGCTGCCTTCTTTCTCTACAATTTTCCAGTGATAGTCCCACGTGGCATTGTATAGAGAATGATCCATACCTCCTGCTGCAGCAACTTCTTCAGCTAAGAACTTCCAGTCCTCATCAGATAGGACCCCTGGTCCTTCAACCGAAGTTGATGCTACAATCTTCTGCTTCTTCTTTAGCTTCAATTAATCAGCATAAGGTAGCCTAGGTATAATTCCATCTGGGCATACCTTAATTTCAGTGTATGGCTTGATATGGATCCTGGAAGGTGGGATGAATCCGCTTTGACCAAAGTACTTCTGACATAAACTGTCCACCAGTTCAGATTCCAGACACAATATGTTCACAACGACCCAGTCTTTAAAGCAAACTTTATCATCTGTGAAAGGATCCATCAGACGCCACTTGTGTTTGTCTGTAACAGCTCCACTTCTAATTTTTTCAAGAGCATCAGCTACACAACCTTTCTGTTCCAGCTGATATTTGGATAGATCATTAAATTTGAGAGGTGGATGATCTAAGAAGTAATTGAGTTCCTCAAATAGATTTGGAAAACTAGGCACTCTTGGCCTTTCAACTATAGGAACATTATAATATTTGTGAGGCACTTCAGCAGCCCACATCATTTGCTGATCAGTCTGAACAGACAATGCAAGATCCTGAGTTTTTTTTCTGCTGTAATCTCTGGTCTTGGCTTTCAACAAAATCGCCTTAGAGAGATGCCCTCCAAACCATACGCATTCAGCATTTTCTTCATCCTCAGCCTGAGAATCCTCTGAAAATTCAGGTACAGGTTCAGGTGATGGTGAGGGAAGAGGTTTAAAAACCTGAATGTCCTGCAGAGATGGTGGAACTGCATCTTCAGTAGTAGCTTTCTTCTTTTGTTGCAATGCCTCCAAAGTCTTCTTCCTTTGTGATTCAGCTATCTCCTGGAATTTGATAGCTTCGGACTTTTGTACGCTTCTTCTAGTTCTGATTGGTGAAGCCGTATGAATAGGATCAAGCAATCTGATCTTCTTAGCTGCTCTCCTTTTGTGAGCACTTGCTCTTCTTTTCTTGAGCCTTGAAGCTTGCTCAATCCTCTCTTCCTCAAGAATAGCTTGCTGTGTAGCAACAACAATGGCATAATCTTGTTTTTCTTGTTCCTCCTTCTGTCTTCTTTCTTCTCGTTCAATTTCTTTAGCAATTCTGGTGAGATCAGGTTCAGACATACTGACAGCCAAAGGTGTATCCTGGATCGGTTTAATGATCTCAGATGTCAACACATTATTGTCCTTTGCCTGTCCTTCAGATTCAGAAGTAGGCTTAGTAGTAATGGTTGTGCCTTCTTCAATCTGACTCACAATCTCTCAGTTTGTCTGATGATAATTTCTTCAGACTCATGACCCTTCATCTAAGGTCTTGATCTCTTCTTCTTCTGAATCTTCATATGTGTGAGAGATGAGACGGACTCAGAACAATGTTCATCTTCTTGCATTACTTCTTTCAAAATCTCCAATGCTTTTCTACCCGTTCTTACTGCTTTATCAAACACTGCCTCCTCCAATATAGTCTTTCTGGTGATGGCTTTGTTACACGAATCCCCATTCTTTGATGTTGTAGGCAGAGAATAGAGCAGGCCTCTCGTGATCATAGAGGCCGCTCAATAGGAACATTTAGCTTCAAAAGAATTTTGTGATTAGGGTTGTATGAGTATAACTAGTTGCAGAATCACTAACCCTTTTCAGCATGTTGTAGAGGAAGATTCGAGGCAAGTTCAAAGCTTTCGTGTAAAGGCAGATGAATTAAACAAAATCTTTCAAGTTCAGAAACATGGTTGCTGCTTCCAGACTTCGGTAGCACACAACAATGTAGTATAGCATGGAGAATCCTCACTCTAGGGTACATAAGTGAACTTTTCGGGTCATCCAAAACTTTCACACCATAAAGCTTCTTGGTGTACTTGGGAATGCCACCATTCTTCCTTCCCAACCAGATGAGAACATCTCCCCTACATTTGGGACATGAGTTGCATTTGCGATTACATTCGCATTCCACCAAAATTTTCTTTCCTAGCACTGTGGTTTCTAGGGCTTGAAAGGAAACATCTTCGGCTGAGATATCCCTAGCATTCTCCAGAACTCGATAACACTCTGTTCATGCCAAGCACAGTTAATCGCCGTGAAGAAGTTGTCCATCCTGCTGCTTCAAAGCTATCATGGAGGTTGATACCCCATGCACTAAGTTCATCTAGGTCAATAGTTTTAGATGGAACGATTTTACCTCCTGCAGATTTGGTTGTCTTCTTCGGTGCCATTAAAGAGCTTGAGATGAAGACGATGAAAACACAGAGAGAAAAACTTTGAAACTTAGGGCACAAGGAACGCTTGAACAACTGTAGAGAAGTGTGAGACGAGTTGCTTGTGAAATGATTTAGCCTTCTCCTTGAATACCCGTAGAATGCCTTTATAATAGCTTTTGTAGTCTTGAAAGACGTGCAATAGTGCAGAGAGCAGTTTCTCAAAGAGAGAGGAAACCCAAAAGTTTCACCTTGCCACGTCATCAGACCTTAGTGCTTCAGACACATATGATACAAATTTAGATGCTTGTTCAGACAAAGCATATTCAGATGCATGTTCAGATGCATGTTCACACGAAGCATATTCAGAAACATATGTTCTATTCAGATAAAGCTAAGATATTAGATTATTTCTAATAAACTTAAATCTATCTTCAACTAGAGGCTTTGTGAATATATCAGCCCATTGATGATCAGTGTCAATGAATTGTATATCAAAAACTCCTTTTGAACATAGTTCTAATAAAATGATGCTTGATTTCTATATGCTTTGCCCTAAAATGTTGAATGGGATTCTTAGAGAGGTTAATTGCACTTAGTATTATCACACATGACAGGAATGCAAGATACATTGATATTAAAATCTTCTAATTGATACTTCACCCATAGCAGTTGTGAACAACAACTGGCTGCAGCGATATATTGAGATTTTGCTGTTGAGAGTGCTATGGTGCTTTGCCTTTAGCTGCGACCAGCGTTATCATATATCACCAATGAAGTGACATCCTTCCAATGGTTGATTTTCTTTCAATTCTATCTTCGGCAAAGTCAGCATCACAGAATCCAACTAACTTGCAATCCTTACTCTTCTTATAGCAAAGACCAAGATTAGTAGTACCATTTAAATATCTGAAAATTCTTTCACAGCTTTGTAGTGAGTAATTCTTGGATCTAATTGAAATCTGGCACTTGATAAGACACCAAACATGATATCAGGTCTACTGGCTGTTAGATACAATAATGAACCAATCATTCCTTTGTACAAAGTTTGATTTACTGGTTCTCCCCTTCATCCTTGTTTAACACAATAGAAGGATTGCATAGAGTTGTCATGGGCTTGCAACCTTGCATGTTATAACTTCTTAAGCATTTCTCTTTTGTATATTTTTCTTGATGGATCCTATACAATCTTGATTGTGCTTGATCTGAAGTCCAAGAAAGAACTTAAGTTCTCCCATCATGCTCATTTCAAATTATGATTGCATAAGCTCAGAACATTTCCTTGCATAATGAAGAATCAGTGAGAACCAAAAATAATGTCATCCACATATATCTGAACAAGAATGAAAATCTTTGTTAGACGTTTTTTCTGAAAGAGTTGTGTCTACTTTTTCCTCTTTTCAAAACCATTTTTGATCAAGGGAAATTGCTCAATCTGTTCATACCAAGCTCTTGGGGCTTGTTTCAGACCATAGAGAGCCTTTTTCAGTTTGTAAACATGTTTAGGAAAAGTAGTATCTTCAAAACCTGGTGGTTTGTCTAACATAGACCTCTTCCTCAGTAACACCATTGAGAAAGGCAACTCTTGTCATCCATCTGATATAGGGGTGATGCCATTATTTACTGCATAGGAGAGTAAAATTCTAATTGCTTCTAGTCTAGCTACTGGAGCAAAGGTTTCAGTGACATCCATACCTTCTTGTTGATATAACCTTGAGCAACAAGTCTTGCTTTGTTTCTGACACTTTCCCTTTTTCTGACAACTTGTTCCTGTACACCCATTTGGTTCCAATTGATAGTTTTCTCATGGGGCTTAGGCACAAGTGTCCAGACATCACTCTTGGCAAATTGATTGAGTTCTTCTTGCATGGCTAGGATCCATCCTTCATCATGCAAAGCCTCCTCAATATTTTTGGGTTCAATCTCAGAAAGAAAAGCAGATTATTCAAGCTTCTGAATTTAGATCTTGTCTTCACTCCTTCTGAGTATTCTCCAATAATTTGCTCTTTGGGTGATGAGACTTGTATCTCCAGTCTCACGGCTGTGGGGAAACATCATTCTCAGTCTGAGACTCAACAATGTTTGGTCTGAGAAGATCCAGGTTCAGACATTGGTGTAGTACTTATGCTCAGGTAATCCTTCAGATTTGCTTCTGAATTTAGCTCCATTCCTGCAACATCATCTTCCAGATCTGATAGTTCCCTATCAGTCTCTTTACAGTCATTGAATTTTACATGGATTGATTCTTCTATTGTTAAGGTTCTGGAGTTATAAATCTGTATGCCTTAGAGGTTTCAGAATATCCAATGAAAAAATCCTTTATCTGACTTAGCATCAAATTTCCTAAGTCATCTTTAGTATTGAGTATAAACACTCAAATCCAAAGATATGAAAGTGGGAAATATTGGGTTTTCTCATTTCCACAATTCATATGGAGTTCTATGTGAGAATTGGTCTTATCAAAATCTTGGTTCTTAAGGTAACATGCTGTGTTAACAGCTTCTGCCCAGAAGGATCCTGGTAGATTGCTTTGAAATAAGCATGGTTCTGCCCATCTCTTGCAAGCTTCTGTTCCTTCTCTCAACTACCCCCATTTTGCTGGGGAGTTCTTGCCACTGAGAAATTGTGTGAGATCGCATTCTCATCACAGAACAATTTTGAAGCTTGAGTTTTCAAACTCACCACCATGATCACTTCTAATCGCAGATATGCAGATTCCTTTTAATTCTGCACCTTCTTACAGAATCTTGTGAAATTATCAAAAGTTTCCTCTTGCTTCTGAGGATATAACCCAGGTAAATCTGTATAGTCATCAACAATGACCAAACAATATTTCTTCCTGCTAAGACTTTCAGTTCTAGTGGGACCAAATAAGTCCATGTGAAGTAGTTCCAATGGTCTGCTAGTTGAAACAATGTTTTGCTTTTAAAGGAATTTTGGTTTGTTCCCTTTCAAACAATGTTCACATAAATATCATATTTGTATGAGAGCTTTGTAAGCCTTTAACCAGATTGGTGTTTGGTTAGCTTTAAGATTAATCTCAGGCTGGCATGACCAAGTTTCTTATGCCAAATCTGTTTTTCATCTTCCATGGAAATAAAACACTCACATTTGACTTGCAAGTTCCTTAGATTAATCTTATACACATTATTGTGTCTCTTGGAAGAAAAGAGGATTTGATCTGAAGAGTCTTTGACTACACTCCTTCTTTGGTGAAGGACACAACATATCCACTATCACATAGTTGACTTATACTTAAAAGATTGTGTTTGCAACCCTTCAACCAGAAGAACATCTTAATAAGGGATAGAGGAGTCATACCTACTGTCTCTATGCCAGTGATCCTCCCTTGCTGATTTCCACCAAAGGTGACCCACTCCTCCAGCCTTGGGTCTAAGGCTTGGAACAAACACCTTTCTCCCGTCATATGTCGCGAGCACCCACTGTCCAAGTACCCATATTGTGGTGTTTCTTTATCCTGTTAAACACATCTGCAACATAAACAATCAAACTTTTAGGTACCCATACCTTCTTGGGTCCTCTTTTGTTAGCATTGGGTTTAGATTTCCTTCTGTGTCTACATTTGGACTTGATATGTCCAGGGTTTACCACAGTTGGAACACCCAATTTCCTTTCTTGAACCTATCATTTGGCACTTAAATATAATGGTTCAGAAAAGATGAGTCTGAATAACCTAAACCACTTTTCTCTAAGACATGCTTATGAGATCCTAATAATCTGTTCAGATTGTAAGTGCCTTTAACAAATTTGGCTAGATCCAGAGTTAGTTATTTGATCTTGTTTTGGAGTTTTTTGTTTTCCTTAGCAAGATTTTCAGAACCACTTGGATCTTGTTGAAGTAGTTTTTCTTTTAAAGCAAAATTTTCAATTTGTAATTTTTCATTTTTTGAAGATATTTTAGAAAAAGCTCTTGAAAGTTCATTGAACTCATTAAAGAGTTCTCTACTACTTTCAACAAGGTCATCATGTTGATCTTGCAAGGTTTGTGGAATTACCTCAGAATCTGTGCTATCTGAAGATGGTAAACTTGCCATCAGGCATAAGTTGCTTCTTCTGAATGTTCTCTTCTTCCTCTGAAGTGGAGTCATTCGGATCTTCCCATGTAGCCATCAATTCTTTCTTCTTCTTGAAAGATTTTTTCTTTTGGAAGGTTGATCTATTCAGCTTTGGGCAATCAGCCTTCACGTGTCCTGGCTGTTACCATTCAAACAAGTAGTTTTGTCAGTACTAAATGAGTCTTTACCTGACTTACCTTGCCTAGATATGGAAGGTTGATATTTTCTGAATCTTTCTTTCTTTTGCAACAAATTTTTTGATTTTCTTGCTAAGAAGGGCAAGATCATCATCTTCTGAACTATCTTCAGACGCAGTATCACTATCTGAAGTGTCCTATGCTTGCATAGCTTTCACACTGCCATGCCTAGGCTGTTTGCTTTTGAGTTTAATGCCAGTGATTTCTTCTTGATGTCATCTTCTCCAAGCTCTAGCACATGAACTTTGAGAGATCCCAATAGTCTTCCATTCTAAGAGAGTTTAAGTCTCTGGCTTCTTGAATGGCTGTAACTTTGGGTCTCCAGGACTTTGGCATACTTCTCAGAATCTTTCTATTATTATCTCCAGATTCAAAGTCATACCTAAAGACCTGAGTCCATTAGTTATAGTCTGAAATCTCCAAACATTTGATCTATGGTTTCAGACTCGTCCATTTGAACATCTCATATTGATGTACAAGCATGCTGATTTTGGATTGCTTGACAGTCTCAGTCCCTTCATGGGCAGCTGCAAGTGTATCCCAAATCTCCTTGACAGATGAAACATCCATGAACTTTCTCATATTCTGATTTATTCAGAGAAACATATCAGATAGAGTTTGGCTTTGGCATTTACCTGAACTCTAGCCTTCTGCTCTAAGGTCCATTCACCCTTAGGTATTGGCACTCCGTTATGCATAGGCACATAGTCTCCATCAATGACCACATCCCAAACATCAATGTTGTTGCTGTCAATAAAACAACTTCATACAATCACTCCAATAGTGATAGTCCACTCCATTGAATGTTAGGGGCCTTGTGATAGAGGCTCCTTCAGTGATGTACTGTCTATTGTTGGAAGCTTCGATCAAGATCGTTGTCCTTAACACTGTTTAGGTGTTAACCCCAAGGATAAGCTCTGATACCAACTGTAGGAAACACGGGAAACACTAGAAGGGGTGTTGAATAGTGTTTCTATGGAAACTTTAAAATTTTAGAAATAGATTTAAATATTCCTTTGAAAAATCAACAGACAAGAGTTATCGTCTGAGGTTTTCGTTCATCTGAGTATAAAAGAGATACATCGGAAGTCTAAGAAATATATCTTCACAAAAGGTTAATTCTTCAGAAATACTTTTCAATCCCTTCGAAGTAGTTAGTTTAAAACTGAAATAATAGAGAGTAAGGGATAGAAGAAACTTAGCCAAGATTTATCCTGGTTCACCCCACTACCCGTGAGCTACGTCCAGTCCCAGAGGCAACCACCACTGGATTTTCACTAACCAAAACACACAAAGTACAGTCTCTTCAGACAAACACGAGTACAGTCTCCCCAGACACAGGGTCACCCAGACCCAACCAAGTAGTCTTTTCTATCAAGCCTCTTCAAGCTCTACCCAAGTAGTCTTTTCTATCAAGCCTCTTCAAGCTCTACCCAAGTAGTCTTTTCTATCAAGCCTCTTCAAGCTCTACCCAAGTAGTCTTTTCTATCAAGCCTCTTCAAGCTCTACCCAAGTAGTCTTTTCTATCTTTCGTTGGATGACAAACCTTGACTAAGTCTATCCTCAAAATACTGCCTACCTATGTCATGCATATGTGTACTTACCAAAGCAAGTGTGTCGATCCCTTGATCGTATCTGTAGGGATTTATTGTAGAGTGGATCATCCATGCAAAAATGAATTCTTCTTGTGGCATGGGAGAGAGTTCCTACACTGAAACCTGTAGGGGTCTTAGGTTACAACATACACGTATGCTGAATAAGGTATGGATGATGAAACTTAGCTGGCGAATCTATATTCAGAAGAGATGACTTAAAGGCACATGTTTGCATTGCAAGTACAAATTTGGATCGAAAAAATCCATGTTGTAGCTCGTCGAGGTACAAAATTCAATTTGTGGTAGGGCCTATATCAAAATTGGAATTATGCTTAAGAGAATTTAACTTAGTGAATTGGCAATGATCAACATGTCAATTTTTGGTATCATTCATGGGTTTCGAATATTAGAGCTCTATACAAAAGGCTCTAAGTCCAAACTTACTAGATCAAGGCAATGCTGCAGTTTCTAACTTTGTTTATGATATAGGTGGTTGGAAGGAGGACGAGCTATGCCGAATTCTTCCTTCTAATGTTTCTTCCTTCTTCCCTCTGACCCATCACGGATCCGCCGGGTTGGTGGGCTGGTTGGGCGAGGCAATTAGGCCAGGGTGCTATCCTACCTCGCCTAATTAGGGTGGGCCAGGCAGGGGGCCATCGGGCCCAACCCATTTTTGCCAAGCATACTTAAATATTGCATATTAACTAAGTAAAACTTTAACGTCATCCAAGATCTTATGCTTAGTTGTGTTTCCAATAAAGGAAAGTAGCTTATTGATATTTAGTTTCCAATGTAGGTTTTTTTAACTAAAGTAGGTACATTTTAGGGAAAACATTCCACTTATTCTATTATTCTTCTATTTTATAAATCTATTCTATTACTCTTAAGAGAGAAAACTTATTCATCTACCACATGTTATTTTCTCACAAAATTTTTCTCTCCTCCTTTTTTTATTATCATTCCCAACTTTCTTTAAATTTCATATAATAATTAATTTAATGATGAATAAATTTAAAAATATATACTAATAAATTTAGTGTAGTATTATCGATTCCCTTATTATTCATTGGAAAAAAAAATAATATTTCAATATGTTGGAGTCATTTAAAATGACATTATAATTCTTTAATGTATTGGGTTCATTTAAAACAATATTTTAATGTGATAGGAGAGGGAAAAGAAATATAGGCAAAATCAAGGTGTGAATGAAAGTGAATAATATAAAGGAGTGTGGAAAACCCATCACTCTTTTTTTAAATGTATGAAATCATTGACACCCTTAGAGCTGTCAATTTCGGTTACCCAGACTTGGCCTGATGTGGGTAGCAGGCTTTTGTGCACTGGGCCCTAAATTTTTTTGAGCTTTTAGCGGATTTTGCAGGTCTTTTTTGTGGTTTTGTGGATAGCGTGCTTATCGGTTTAGGCTAAAAAAACTCTGGAGTAATTCAGACTTCTAAAATAAGGGTCTGAACCCTACATTTTTCAGGCTTTCACGAGCTAACCTGATCCATGTAATATTTTGATGTGTTGGGTTCATTTAAAATAATATTTTAATATGAATTATAATAAAAAAGAGGGAGAAAGAAATTGTAAAATAAGAGGGTGTGGAAAAAACCATCACTCGTTTTGAAATGTATGAAACCATTGACACCCTTATAGCTGTCAATTGAGGTTAAAAAGTCGGAAGTTATTCGAACTTTTAAAAAATAGGTTGAACCCTATAATTTTTTGAAATTTTTTAGGGGTTCTACAGGAAAACATATTTTAATGTGTTTGTTGTAGTATTATAGATGTAACGCCCTAATTTCTAGAAACTCAGAAATAGTGCCCGTTGGAGACACTACTCCTGTAATTCTTGAAATCACTTCGTTAAATTTTAAATATCTCCAATCAAAATTACTTAAACTTTCCAACGATTAGTTTAAGTTACACAAATACATACACATTAATGGAGCTTAGGAAAGAAAACTACACTTTAAAGTAATAGGATTCCATAAATTCATACCGGAGATCGGAAGAATCTTCCTTAAAGCTGGATAACTACACTTCAATCATAAACAAGCCTCCTTGGCTACGAATTACATACATAAGCATTTAACAAATGTCTAACAAGAATTAACTATACATCTGAGTCCAATATTACAAGAGTTCCTATTCTAACACCAATCAGCTTCATCAACTTTTCTCTTATCATTAACGTCATCTGAATCTTCCTGCACACTAAAGGGAACCCCCGAAACGTGGGGTGAGACTAATGTCTCAGCAAGTATAACTCTATGCATGAAGGCAGGGGACATGTATTTATGGATGACAAGCCTACATACCCATCAATTCAACATATTCATATCCAATTAGAATATAAGGCCAAGTCACATAATCAAACACATAGTTAGCCAATCCAGATAAAACATAAGAAAATGTTAGTCATGTAGCATTTTAACCCAAATACTCAAGGGGTCTTATCACTATCTGTACTTTGAGCGCTCGGCCTGTGACCAAGGACCGTCGTCCAAGGCACCATAATTAAGTTTTATTATCAATCATAATAATTTACTGAGTCGAGGGATCACAATCTACCACCTTGGCCGAGGGGGGTGGTAGCCAGCATCACCTCTCTTATAACTATTTTGGTCTTAAGAGGCGTCAGCGAACTTAATACTCATTTCCGACTAAGATTACTAAGAATTAATCCATGTCTGGATAGGAGTATTAACAACCTGAGCTTCTTCACCCCCCTTCAGGTGAATTCTTCTCGAAAGAGAACCTCCTTTATACCGGATCCAGACTAGGACTCGGCCCTGAACCCACATGAACTTAACTTGATCCGAAGAATCCTTTCTTTTTACTCACAGCGCAAAGGCTGGCTTTAACTTAACTCATAATGCCACATTAGGCGTACTTGAATCAATGGTAAACTAGAATTCGAACGTCTCGAGTGTTTCGATACTTCCGCAAGTCTCGTAACTTTCGTAACTTCGAAATCCTTTCGTTTTACCTTCGATTCAAGCACCCCTCTTATCATATCATCACAAACGTATTCAATTTGATGAATTAGAAAGGGGTTCGAGAATTCGGGATCATGCAAGGGACATCTCGACATTTACGCTAATTAAGACTTTACGAAACATACAACTCAATTCTCATTCGACCAACAATCTAACCAAGATTAATGAAAACAATAAGTGTAAACTCAAAAGAATAGTTATATGAATCGAAATCGAGGGAAATACGATAGTTTCGTAAGTTTCGTCATTTCGTAAGTTTCGAACATTTTCGATAACTTTCGAAACTAAAGATTTCGACTCTCGATTTCAATTCGTAATTTCAATCCAACATTCAACAATCCAATTCAACCAAACAATCATCAATTATTCCAATATTCAGCCAAGAAAGGGAGGGGAAGAAGAGGGACATGCAAGGAGACCAATTCTAACCTAAGGGTGAGTTATACTCACAAATTGATGAATCCAAGAGGGGAAATGAAGATTAGAGATGATCCAATGTTGATTCTAGCTTCAATCTACCTTCAATGCTTCAATTTTAGCTTCCTCTCTCTAAAACTATCATTTCTCTCTCTAGGGTTCGAAGAAGGGGAGGGAGAAAATGAGTTTCTGCTGAATTTTTGCACCAGCATATATATATATACTGCTGGTAATCGATTACCAAACCCTGGTAATCGATTACCAGAGGCCAAAATACATTCCTGGAGGTCTGGTAATCGATTACCACTTCTGGTAATCGATTACACTGAATCCAGAAGTCTGGTAATCGATTACCAAACCCTGTAACGATTACCATCAGCAGAAGCTCACTGGTAATCGATTACCAACACCTGGTAATCGATTACCACCACAAACCCCTCTGGTAATCGATTACCAACTCATGGTAATCGATTACCAGGGACCAAAAACCCCTAAATGATTCTATTAAGGTTCCAAACTCATATCTTACCCTTTTCCTACCTTTTACTCATAATCTTTAATGATCTTACAAGGTTTTAGACCTACTGAACACACATGTTATCTTATTCAAAGATTGGGGATGTTACACTAACATCCTAAGATTGGTTTAACCACTAAGATTTAACCCCTAAGTTCTTGACTTGCTTTCTTCTTAATCTCTAACACATGGTTAATTATCTAATCCCTATTGAATTAAACAAGCTCCTGGAATGCGGGATGTTACAATAGATTCATCAAACCATTCATTGGAAAAATATTTTAATATGTTGGATCATTAAAATGACATTATAATATTTTAATGTGATCGAAAAATGAAAATAGAGATAAAAAAAGTTGTGAAAAATGTGTAAAATAAAGGAGTATGAAAAAATCATCACTCTTTTTTAAGTGTATGAAAAAATCATCACATCATTTAGTTGGAGTCATGGATTAATGGTTAAAAACTTTTGATATGGCAACATTTATATAATTGGCATCTTATAAATTTGATGTTATACTTGAATTATTTAAATGTAATTAAGATTTTAAATGACATTCATATAGAATGAATTCAAATAAAAAACGGTTGAGAATTTGAAATGATGAAATGTTGCTAATGGTAATTAACTGATTGTAAAAATTAAGTTTGTTTAATTATTTTTTATGTCATATTAATGCTTGATTTTAAGTTTTTTATTTTAATAATTTTCCGTTTTAGTTTTGTTTCCTTAAAGCTTAAATAATGATAAAATGATATTAAATATAGTTACAATAATGTACTAATATTATATAGGGATAGAGATACATGCTTAAAAGTGAAGGTTCACCTTATTGATTACATTGGTTTTTTTTACAAAAGTAATACTATGCAAAATTGATTTGAATTTATATAATTATTTTATTTTCTTAATTAGTTTAGTATTATGTATTATAATTAAAATAAAAATAGAGTAACTCTATCAACAATATTTATGGCTACTACTTATGGTTGAGAGAAAGATGAAAGGGTACTTCCAGTTGTCCTTGAACCATGGTAACTACGATTGTGGCGTAACATATGAAACTGCGACAGTGAGTGAGAGGGTGAAGTATGGGAGAAAGAAAAGGAATGCGGTCTAGATGAGCGAAACGACATCCATTAGAGTAGATGAGGCATGCGTTATGTAACATCCCTAGAATCAGGACCTAGAGAATACATCAGAAGTCTTAGGCTGTGAATCCCACGACAAGAAGGAAGTTAGGAGTAAATGAGGACTTAGGGGTTTGAGGGGAACATAAGACAAAAGTTAAAGAATCGGTTAAGAGTTGATCTTTAAGAGAATTGAGAAGGGAAAAACCAAGTATTAAGCCAAACAAGACCGTAGAGTTAAGTTAGGAAGAGTCACACCCGGTGGTGGAAAGGATAGTGTTCTGGTAGGGAACCCGGACCTGGGTCTGAGTCGGCAGGTGAGAGTCGGATCTGGGTTCGGGTCGAAGACGCTTGATCCGAGTTGGACCCTGAGGGTGTACCTGCAAAGAGACTCCGACGCCCAAGTCAGAAAGATATCAACAGTCAAAGTGATTGACTGGGTAAGATTGTGTGTACCTGATGATCTGTCTGTCCATCGTATATATAGGGGTTTTCCCTGTATAAATAAGGTAAGTGGGCCTTTATAAAGGAGTAAGTTATGTAGGTGTAATTAATATCATAATATATATTTCATATCGTGGGATATGGCAGATATAATTGTAGATATAATTATATTTTGTGTGGATATTATTATATATCCATGGATATGACAATAATATAGCATCTGGGCCATATTAGCTATTAGGCCCTTAGGTTTGGTCCGTAACAGAAGCCCCCCAGCTCTTGTCAACTTGTTTAGTTGGCTTTGAGCTTAAATGTTTTCGGGTGTGTCTGAGACGATATTCATTGTTCGAGATGGTTTTGAAGGTTTCGTTCGAGACGATTTTAACAATTTTTGATGCATCTCAACTGGTTGTGATAAGTTATGAACCGCTTTTACCCTGGTGCGAGATGCTATTTGTCTTGCCATTTTTCAGATTTGGACGAGATATCCAAATTTCTGTTGCTGTTGATTCGAGATGGATTTGTTTTCGTATTTTGCTGATTCGGGACGGGTATGTTTGTGACATACCGTTGCGACGCTTCACCTCTCCTGAAACGTTTCAGGTTATTTACTGACGTTTCGATTTTCAGGTGACGTGTCGCTTTAGCATTGGGTCGCGACGGTTCGACTTCCTGGGCCAAAACGGTAATGGGCCTTTTTTGTATATAAATAGGGGGTGGAGAAGTTTCATTTTTTTACTTCGCTTCATCCTCTAATCTTCTTCTCTGAGTTTTTGCAATCTCGAATCCTGAACCGACTTTCAACTGTTCAAATCGAATTCAGTATCCGATTATCAGGTATTTCTTTTCTCTCTTTTTCTTCTTTTATCGTAAATGATGTGAGAGCAATTCTTTGGAGGTTTTGTCTGGGAGACCCGAATTGTGGGTATCACGGAGTCGGTCATCCTGTGGGGATAATGAGGGGTTAAGTCCTGAAGTAATATCGGTGTTGAGGCGAAGAAATATGACCTCTGGGGGGGGAAGTTGAAAGTAATAGAAACCTAAGAAAATCCGAGACGGATTCATATGATAGTATATTTGACGATTCGAGTGTTAGCCGTCCCAGTTCTGATGAGGGTAGTTGCTACACGATTACCTCCGCAGGTACCCAAATGGCTGAGCCTCGTGACGGTTACTTCGTGCCCTTGTGGGCCGATAGGGTATCAGATGGGTGGATCCAGAGGTTCTTGGTACTTGTTCCGTGTATAGACCCGACTGTCCGGGAAGCACTTTCAGGAACGTTTGTTTCGACATGGAGGTGTTCAGTTCAGCCGAGATGAGAGATGTATATAATAAGGTGGTGCCGCCTCGAGGGGGTCGAGTATGTCATTTGGCTGGAGACCAACACCCCCGTTTTTGTATTACTATGATGTTTTCCATTCAAAGGTGAAGCTTAGGCTTCCGTTTACAGAGTTTCAAGTACAGATGCTTAGATTTTTGCGTTGTGCGCCCTCACAACTGCATCCCAACTCGTGGGCCTTCATCCGTGCTTCGAGTTGATTTTGACCGAGTTCGGTTCACTCCTTCTGTAAAGTTGTTTTTTCATTATTTCATAGTGCTGAGGGAAACACCCCCCGGGCAAAAAGTAGACTCTGAAAGTTGGATTTCTTTTAGGGCGCATAAGGATCGGAAACTGATCACGCCGTTTTGTGAGTCGGCTAAGAGGGGGAGTATCACTTTCAAACATGAGTTCTTCCAAATACAACCGGCTAAGGGTGTGAAGCCGTTTGGGAGGAACAGTCTTCCCAAGAGCTCCGTTTTAGCATATATTAGGATGCCCGGCATTATGACATGAATCCGTCGAGTTTGAATTCTTTGAGTCGGCTCTGTCTCCTCAAGACTTGGCAGTAAAGGATCTGCTAAGGAAGTCGATCGAGGAATGTGGGTTGTTTTCCTCTAGGAAAATTTTAGATGGTCCGACTCGTAATGTTGGATCTAGAATTGGTGAGATTTATTCTAATTATTTTCTTGTTATTTCTAGCATTTCGTTTCGACTGACGGTTTGATGTTTACCTCTGCAGCTTCGATGGCGAGTGCGACTTTGAAACAATTGAGGGCTCTGCAGAATACTCAAGCCAATGATGATGACGTTCGAGTCGACATGGATTTCACTCGAACCGGCGACGGGAATGGTTCTGGGACCCGGCCCGGTTGTGAATGTCGACCCCGTCCAAACCGGTCATGGTGATGGGGAGCCCCGGGTGCAGAAGAAAAAGAACCCCCAAGAAGAAGAAAAATAAAAAGGGTTAGAATTGAAGAGTCTTCAGGGGAGTCCGGGTTGAACCTATACGACTCGGATGTCGATCTGGACACCCCTGAGTTGGATCACATTTTGTATAATCCTTTCATGAAGTCAGTTCATGAAGATGTTCCAAAGGTCCAAGGTTTGTGGGACATTGAGCGCCAGTGCCTCCAGCATGCTGCATATATAAGGCACTTAAGGCTTGATGTGATCCCGGTTGCTGAGCAAGTCTCCTCTGATCTTGAGAACCGTACGACCGAGAGGGATAAGGCCTTCGAAGATTTAAAAAGTGCTCAAGAGGCCCTTGACCTCGAAAAAATCTGCTTCCAAAAATACAAGGGTTTTTACAAGACTGTGAAAGATAAGAACAAGACCCTGGAGGCTGAAGTGGAGAGGTTGAAGGCCGACTTGGAGAAGCTGGCGGGTGGCGCCGCCTGCGTCCGGGATGTCGGATGAAGCTGTTGGTGAACTCCTCAAGAAAAATCTGCAGAGGGCCCAAGCCAATTCAATGAGGAAAAGGCTAGCCTTGTGAAGCTTTCTCGAGAAATCAACAGTGCATCGTTCGAGAATGCTGTGGCGCAGCTGGGGGTGCTCAATCCCGGCCTGAAGACTGAAGGGACGTCTTCTGAACATGAGTTTTTGAGGGAAAATTTGTCAGGTCGACATGGAAAAGAAGGTTTATGTCAATGTTGCTTCTGGTGAGGAAGTCGGCCCGTACATTGAGTAATCCCCTTTAATATTAACTTTGTAACTTTGAATCTTTTTGTGATGAATGTATAATTGCTACCTTGGTTGTTAATCCTATTTTGACTTTGCCGTTTCGAATTCTTTTGTCATTTCGAATCGTTTTGTTGTATTCGTCTCGTACTTTGACGTTAACGTTCTTGCAATACATTCGTGTCCGATTGTTGCGTTACTTGTGTAACTTCGCGCTTTTAACATTAGTATGCTTGTAACGCAATCGTCTCGAATTATTTCGTTACTTTCGTAACTTCGCACTTTTAACATTAAAATGCTTGTAACGCAATCGCCTCTTGTGAGAATGAATAGGAAAATAATAGAAAGCAGTTTGTTGTACTGCGTTTATTGGTATTGGATCGGGATACTCTTTGTATCCGACCTTAATAATACTAAGCTGAGATGCTCTTCGCAATCGGTTAAACACTAAAACGAAAAAGAAAGGTTGGGCCAGGATACTCTTCGTATCTGACTTAGTAATCCTGAACCAGAATGCTCTTTACATCCGGCCTACAAGAAAATAACTTAAGAAAAGTAGGTCCTTGAGTTTATCATCTGCGTTCCAACATCTGGGTACAGGTTTTCCTCAAAGAGTTTCTATCTTGTAGGCCCCATTCCCGGTTGCCTCAGTGACTCTATAGGGACCTTCCCAATTTGCTGCCAACTTTTCCCTGGGCTGCGTTTTGTTTGCCGATGTCGGCTCTGTGCAGAACGAGATCGCCGGGTTGGAAGCTTCGGGCCATTACCTTGGTGTTGCGTTGTGTGGTGAGACGCTCTTTCAAGGTTGATTCCCGGACATGAGCTATGGCCCGGGTTTCATCTAAGAAGTCCAATTCTTCCAGAATTGCCTTGTCATTTGACCCATGGGTGAAATTCTGCACTCTCCAACTCGACTCCCCAATCTCGACCGGGATGAGCGCCTCCGTCCCGTAAGTGAGCCGAAAAGGGGTTTCGTTGGTGGAGGATTGTGGAGTGGTACGGTATGACCAGAGTACATGGTCGAGTTGCTCTACCCAGTTGCCTCTGGCGTTGTCCAACCTGCGCTTAAGGGCTTTGAGGATCACCTTGTTCGCAGATTCGGCTTGACCATTGGTTTGTGGGTGTTCCACTGAAGTGAAGTGGTGTTTGATCTTCAGGTCTGATAGTAGTTCTCTGAATTTCTTATCAGTGAATTGTGTTCCATTGTCTGTGATCACAGAGTGGGGGATCCCGAACCTGGAGACGATGTTCTTGTAAAAGATCTTCTGTACTTTAGCTGAGGTGATCGTGGCAAGGGGTTCTGCTTCTATCCACTTGGTGAAATAATCCACCGCTACCACTAAAAATTTGACCTGTCCTGGAGCAGGGGGAAAAGGGCCGAGTATGTCAATTCCCCACTGATGGAAACGCCAGGGAGCCGTTTAAGGTTGTCAACTTGGATGAAGGTTGGTGGTGGATGGAAGCATTCTTCTGACAAGTTTCACATTTTTTGGCATATTCCATGGAATCATGGGCTAGAGTCGGCCAGTAGTACCCGGCTCTCAGGGCCCTTCTCGCAAGTGTTTTGCCTCCTTGGTGGTTTCCCACAACTCCCTTCATGTAGCTCAGCCAATACATACTTGGCTTCTTCTGTGTCATCAATGCATTTGAGGAGAGGGGTGGAGAAACCCTTTTTGTACAACCTGTCCTGGACGATTGTGAAATGGGAGGCTAGTCGTCTCAGCTTCTTTGCCTCCTTTTCTTCTGTAGGGAGAGTGCCCATCATAATGTAGGTCCTTAATAGGTGTCATCCATGAGCTGGATTCTTCTATCTGTAGGAGTGATGGTTCGGAAATTCGTGGGGTCGAGACGACTTCTTGGAGGACAGACTTGTTATTCCCAAGTTCTTAGTACTTGCAAGCCTGGAAAGAATGTCGGCTCTGGTATTGTCAGCTCTGGGGACGTGTTGAAAGATAACCTCTTCAAACCCATCAATTGATACCTTGACCTCTCCAGGTACCTCTGCAGTAATGGTTTCTTTTGCTTGATATTCCCCTTTAATTTGGGATACCATCAATAGGGAGTCACTACACACGAGGACTTTTTCAGCTCCCACTTCTTTTGCCATCAGGAGTCCGGCAATGCATGCTTCATATTCAGCTTGGTTGTTTGAGGTTTGGAACTCGACTTCAGAGACTTCTCTATGCAGACCCCTTCAGGGCCTTCCAGGACTATCCCAGCTCCAGCACCTTTTTTGTTGGAGGATCCGTCGACGAAGACGGTCCATTCAGCAGTGGGTGAAACATCAGGGGGTGTCATTTCAGCAACGAAGTCAGGAAGAATTTGACTCTTGAGGGCAGTGCGTCCCTCAAAGTGGATATCTAACTCTGATAACTCCAGGGCCCATGCGGTCATACGCCCAGAGAGGTCCGGCTTGTGAAGAACGAGTCTGAGGGGTAAGTCGGTTCTGACCGTGACTTTGTGCCCTTGAAAATAGTGTCTCAATCTCCTTGCAGTGATCAATACGGCTAAAACGGCCTTCTCTAGCTTCTGATATCTCAGTTCGGCCCCTTGCAGGGCTTTTACTGATGAAGTATATGGGGATTTGAGTGCGCCCATCTTCCTTGACCAAAACCGAACTTACGGCCTGGTTGGTTACGGAGATGTAGAGGTACAGATGTTCTCCTTGGGCGGGTTTCACCAGGATTGGTGGGTTTGCCAGTGTCTGTTTTAGCTATTGAAAGGCGGCTTCGCATTCGTCTGTCCAAGTGAAAGATTTCCCCTTGCGAAGGAGCTGAAAAAAGGGGAGAGAAGTTGTAGCCGATTTGGGTATGAATCGGCTGAGAGCTGTGATCCTTCTGTTAAGTTGTTGTATCTCCTTGATGCAAGTTGGTCTTTTCATATCTAACACGGCCTTGCACTTGTCCGGGTTTGCTTCCACTCCTCTGCTGGTAAGGAGAAAACCCAAAAAAATGGCCTGAGGGAACTCCAAAAGGCACTTAAGGGGGTTAAGTCTCATGTTGTGTTTCCTGAGGCGGTCAAAAACTAGCTCCAAGTCGGCTATGTGGTCATTTCCTTTAGCCGTTTTAGCTATGATATCATCTATGTAAACTTCCACTATGTTTCCCATTACATCACCAAAGACTTTGTCATCATCCTCTGGTATGTGGCTCTAGCGTTCTTCAGGCCAAAGGGCATCATGGTGTAACAATAAATTCCTTTGTCCGTGATGAAGGCTGTCTTTCTTCGTCGTCCCGGTCCATGGGGATCTGATTGTATCCTGAGTAGGCATCCATGAAAGATAACCAATGGTATCCTGATGAACTGTCAACCAACTGGTCTATGTTGGGAAGTGGGAAAGGGTCTTTGGGGCATGCTTTATTCAAGTCAGTGTAATCCACGCACATTCTCCATTTGCCATTTGATTTCTTCACCAAGACGACATTGGATAGGCCAGGTGACGTACTTGCATTCTCTGATAAACTTGGCTTTGATGAGTTCTTCTACCTGCTGGTTGGTAGCTTGCTGCCTTTCAAGGCCAATTTTCCTTTTCTTTTGGGCGATCGACTTAGCAGTGGAGTCAACAGAAAGTTTGTGACAACAGAAGCCGGGATCAATACCTGGCATGTCGGCCGCTGTCCATACGAACAGGTTCGAGTTGGTTAACAGAAGTTTCTTAATCTTTCTTCATTGCAAAATCCATGTCACAGCCGATCTTCGTCGTCTGCTCAACTGAAGTTCTAATCTGGAAAGGCTTCGTCTTTGCAGCCGGTTCGATTCTTTCACGTCTCTTGGGGGCCGTCTCGGCTCTGGGGTCGAGATCAACCATGAGGATTTGTCCTCTGGAAACTGTCTTCTTTGGCTGGGATGTCTGGGATGTGAGGGCAGCGTTATAGCACTTCCTTGCTTCTTTCCTGTCTCCTTGAACCGTGATTACTATCCCGTCCCGGCCAGGGAACTTCATTACCAAGTGCTTGGTAGAGATAATCGCTCCTAGAGCGTTCAAGGATGGGCGGCCAAGAATAGCATTGTATAGGCTGGGGCAGTCAACGATTAGGAACTTGGCTCAAACGACTTTGTTTTTGGTTTCAGAGCCGACCCTGAGTGTGGTCTGAAGGTATCCTTTAGGTTGAATCCGCTCTCCTGAGAAACCCACTAGATCACATGCATAGGGTAACAATGATTCTGGTGGCAAGAGTAGTTGGGTGTAAGTCCTGTAGAACAGGATGTCAGCTGAGCTGCCTTGGTCAACAAACACGCGTCCGACATCACCATCTGCTATCAGGGACCGAATCACGAAAGGGTCATCGTGATCGACAACATCATCAAAGAAATCTTCGTCTGAGAAGGTGATGACCGGGTTTGGGGCCCTTTGGGCGGTTATCTTCAAGTCGGGCTGTTCGACATTGTAGACTTCGCGCAGGTGTCTCTTTTTGGAGTTGTTTGACAGTCCTCCCCCAGCAAAACCTCCGGAGATCATGTTGATTTTCACCCTTGGTGTGGTGCTGGAGCCGGGTTTGTCTTCTTTGTTGTCATGTTTCTTGCGGGATGTAGAACGCTTTCGTTTCTTGTCTTTTTCCTCATCTGGGCTGGACGACCTCTTCCGTTCTTCATTCTTCTTGTATCCTCCTTGGGATCGGTTCTTCTTCACATATCGGCCGAGTCGGCCGTCTTTGATAAGCTGCTCAATGAGGTCACGTAACTGTATGCATTCATCAGTATATTGCCCGTATCCTTCATGGAAGGAACAATATTTAGTCTTGTCTTTTTTAGCTGTAGCTTTGAGAGGTGGAGGCTTTGGTATGTCAGCAAACTCAGTGTGCATTACTTCTTGAGGATCTTTCCAGGGTTAGTGTTCAAGGTTGAGTAGCTATTGTATCGGCCTTTAGGACGCCAGTGCTGATCCTGGTGATGGTGGCCCTTATCTCTCCCTTGATGTCGGTCCTGGTAAGAGTCTCGGCCTGATCCCTGGTGGGTAACTTGCTTTGCAGCGACGGCTAAATGGGCTTCTCGTCCCACGTATTTGTGCGATCGTTGCCTAAACTGCTCCATGGATCGGACCGGTTTTTCTGACAAAGAGACAACTAGTGGGGAACCCGGTGAAAAGATCCGACACGGCGCACACGAGTTGAACATTCTCGGCTAGATCCGGAATCAGAGCGCACTCCTTGTAGAATTGGGCTAGGAAGCTTCTGAGTGGCTCGTCTTTAGTCTGTATTACCTTTGCCAATGTGAACTGATCTCTGGGGATCTCAGTAGAGATCGTGAATCGTCCCAGGAAGGTGTGTTGCATATCGTCCCGGGTATCAATGGAACCCAATGGGAGAGTTTTAAACCATGTTAAAGCTTCTCCCTTCAATGTTCTGGGGAAGGGAACGGCAGATGATAGCTTCGGGAGCCCCAACAAAGAGCATCTTGTTGGTGAAGGCATCTAGGTGTTTGACCGGGTCTGTTGTTCCATTGAAAGATTCAATTGGGAGTGCTCGTCTGAACTGTTCAGGTATCTCGACCCAGACTAATTTCTCAGAGAAAGGGTGCCTGAAGGGGGCCAATTGGCCTGCGGCCCTTTGCTGCTGGACTTCCTGGTGGTCCCTGTCTGATCCCGGACGGGATTGGATGCTAGGCTGAGGTTGGGGGTTTATACTGCGTTCCAGGTGCCTGAGACGCTCCTCAATATGATTCACGGCCGGTTCTTCGGCCGCCCTTATGCGTTGATCCCGGAGTTCTCTGATTTGGGCTTCAAGATGCCGAATCATTTCATCTCGGGGGTCTGGTTGATTGTTTTCTTCTTGACGTTCGATTTCAACTAGAGGATGTGAAGTTCCTTCTTGCTCAGCTAAGCCATCTTCGGCTCTGAGATCCTCTACCCAGCCTTCGGGTGTTGGCTGAGGACGGGACCGGGTTAGCTGACGACGGGTGGTGACTGTCATGCTGGATAGGGGGAGGCCCTCCTTCTAGCGCCAAATGTTCTGGTAGGGAACCCGGACCTGGGTCTGAGTCGGCAGGTGAGAGTCGGATCTGGGTTCGAGTCGAAGACGCTTGATCCGAGTTGGACCCTGGGGGTGTACCTGCAAAGAGACTCGGACGCCCAAGTCAGAAAGATATCAACAGTCAAAGTGATTGACTTGGTAGGATTGTGTGTACCTGATGATCTGTCTATCCATCGTATATATAGGGGTTTTCCCTGTATAAATAAGGTAAGTGGGCCTTTATAAAAGGAGTAAGTATGCAGGTGTAATTAATATCATAATATATATTTCATGTCGTGGGATATGGCAGATATAATTGTAGATATAATTATATTTTGTGTGGATATTATTATATATCCATGGATATGACAATAATATAACATCTGCGCCATATTAGCTATTGGGCCCTTAGGTTTGGTCCGTAACAGATAGCATGATGAAGAGGTAAGAAAGGAAGCAGAGATATTGGATCTAGGGAATTAGATTGAGACGAAAGGAACTAAGCTTAAACGAATTGGCGGGAAGGAAGAGGAGAGGCGTAGACTCAAGGAACCGGGGGTAGAAAGGCGATTTAATAGAAAGGAACAAGGAATTAGAGGAGCATATTCTAATGGACACTTAGAACCCTTTAACCTTAGCCTTATTGAAGTGAATTGATGATTTACATCATGGTTCACGTGAAGTGTGCCCGTGGGCTTCAACCAGGGTTGTTGCTTAATTTTGAGTTTTAAGCCTAATGACCTTTGTGCACTAATTCGATAATATTTAGAGTTAGAAAGCTCTCGCTTGAGCGAGCACGCGCAAAATCTGTTTTCAAAAACAGAGTGCTAGGGCTTTGGCCCTCATTTCTCTTCATTTTCTCCATTCCTAGAGAGAGAAGGGGGAGATTGAAGGGAGAAGCTTGGATTGAAGCCACCCATACCATTCAGGGAGCTTGGATCATCACCTCTAACTCCCCATCTTCATCATTTATTGCTCGAGGTGAGTGTGGTTCACCCACTCACTCCCATTTTTGTATGAATGCCATGAATGTTCCCTATTCTTACTTCTCTTCCTTACATTGCTTGTTTGTGGTTGATTAGAGATGATTTTAGAGTTGTTGGATTATTTGGTTGATTGTATGCTCTTGTAACTCAAACCCTAGGTTAGGAGATTTGGGATTTTTGGTGCAATGCTTGTATATTGATGATGAATCCTGGGAAAAGTATGCATTCGTGTAAATATGCATACTCATGAACCTATGGTGATCTTTTATGCTACTAATCCATTCATGTTCAAGAGGAAAAGTGATTAGGGTCTTTAGACCTCTTGTTAAATATAATGATTTGGGTCCTTGGACTTCATGTTTAAAGAAAGATTTGGGTCCTTGGACTTCATGTTTAAAAGACAAGATTTGGGTCCTTGGACCTCATCCTTAAAAGAGGAAATTAATGTATGAGTTTGAATCTATCACAGTTAAGGGGTAAGGTCCCAGTGGCCTTTAGGGACGACGGTCCCTGTTAGCCTGAGCTCAGTCTAGACTTCACAGATAAGCGGAAAGACCCCTTGGGTGTTCGGTTAAATACTTCACAGCTGTCATGTATTGGTGCATTCTTTGTTATTCATGCTTAACGCCTCAGTTGACTTTCATATTGAGTGTTGCATCTCATGTGCTTGATATCCCCACACTACATGTTTTATCACACTCACTGGACTCTAGTCTCAATATATGTTGTGGTTTATGTTTAGATATGCAGGGTTCCAGATTGGACTCTGATAAGTGAAAATTAGTTGATAAATTAGATCACTTTTTATTTCACTTATCAAGGATAAAATGGTAATTTTGCCCCAGTTTAACCCCTTTTTATTAAATATTAGAGAGATTGTATTTATTAATCTAAGATTTGAATTTGATGCTATTTTGATGGAAATATTGCTAATTTTTGCAGGATATTACAAAGATTTGATTTGAAGGATAGATAACATTAAACGAGGGAGATGTCTGCAAGATTTGAGATTGATTGAAGATATTTAATGAAGATTTAAAGAAGATTTGAAGCCATTAATGAGGAGATCACTGCCAATCAATCAACGATTCTGCAGACAAGTTTCCCAATTAAATCAAAGAATGCTCAATAAATGCAAGGATTTTATCAAGAAAAGGGAAACAAGGAAAGACAAATCTGCCAAAACCAGTCTCGGGGAGAGATCAAGATTAAAAAGAGAAAGTTGGAGCTGCAGGACGCTACCTGCGCTTCACCTGCGCTACAGCGCAGGGTGAAGCACAAACTCTCTGGATCTTGCGCTCCATCCTGCGCTGTAGCGCAGCCTGGAGCGCAGGTCACGCTGATTTGCTCCCTCTTGCCGTTTTTAGATAGATTTCTCCCCAAATTGTTTTGTCTTTCCTTAGTCTATAAATAGGAACCTCTTGTCCCAAATCCGGTGTGCACGATCATTGTAATCCAGTCTATATTTCAGTGATAATGTACCAAAGCTAAGTTTAGAGTAGGAGAGGAGGAGCGCTTCACAAGGATTGAAGATGGTGACAGCATCTTCGGTGGTTTGTATGGCTACCTTGTGTAGTTAACTCTCCATTAGGATTGGATGTAATTGATTCTATCCCCAGGTGTATGTAAATTCTATATTATTATTTTTGTGCTCTCTGTCTATAATATTGGTAATCTTATTCTGTACTTAATTCCTAATTCCCTCGCTTGCGTCTGGAGTTATAGGCTAGTCTTGACTTAGTTACTTTTGACTAGGATTGAGAGTGGGGGAGCGGATTCTGAAGAAACTCACTCTCTGATTGGATAAGAGGACTCGGTAGCCAGGGTTCCTTTACGAGGGTGTTGCTTATGATTGATGGGTAGTGTGAGTACTCTCATGAAGGGTGTTCCAATATGTTAGGCATGGTTTTTGAATTACCGATAGCAAAGGATTAGTTGATTGTGAATCCCGGAAGCGAGAGGTGAGTATATCTAATGAGCGATGGTTAGTGACAGTACTCTAGCGAAGGTATACTTTATTTGATAGGCCCCGTATTTCAATTTGTCCTTACAAACTGAACAAAAGAGAGCAAAATAAGCCGAGGATAAGTCTGTCGCTTGGGAGAGCCCGCATGGATTACCTTGGAGTGTGTGAGGTTGTTGGTAACTCGGGGTCTTAGCAATAAAGTTTGTCTACAGTATTATAGAGTAAACCTAAAATAATAGATAGTTTTTACATGCACAAAGGGTGTGATGATATGAAATCCAATCCTAATCCAAGTAAAGTGTCTCTAACTCTTCCTTTCTAATTCTATTGATATTAATCTGTTATTTTTAATTCCGCAACAATATACTCTAAACCGTTGTTTCTACTTGATAATTAGATCACAGTCTACGTAAATTGACCGTTCCCTGTGGATACGATACTCTCTTACTATTATACTGCTGGATTTGTGGTTCGCTTGCCAGAAACCCATAAAGTATTTTTGGCGCTGTTGCCGGGGAACGGTTTCCAAATTATGTCGACCTTAGTGGTCTAGTTATCAAAGATATTTATCATAGGATTTCTTTTATTTATTCTTCTTATTATTTTAGGACTTTTTATTATCTAGGAAATTTATAATTTTTCTTCCACACTTACCTTTTTCAAGTTTTCTTGTTTTTGTTTTTGAGAAGCCAGGTGTCTCACATCAATTACAACTTGAAGCAAAAATAGGAAGGACATCAAGGAAGAACAAAAGTAGAAACAAGGAAAGGAGACAAGGAAGAAGTCGAGAAGAAAATAAAAATATTTTATTTTTAATTATTTTTTCTTGAAAAAAAATATTATTATTTATTATTATTATTATTTTGAAAAAAAATAAATATTTATTATAAAAACAAAAATATATTTTTGTTATTTTTTTTTCTCTTTGTTTGAGCATCTTAATTATTTCTCTTGAGAAATTAGGTAACAGAAAAAGGGTTAGAGCTCAAGGAGACGATTTCAACACTCTCTGATCACCCAAGAAGAAGAAAGGACAAACTCAAGGAGACAATCTCAACACTCTCTATTCTACCACCCCAAGTGAAGTAAATGCTAAATGGATTATGAATGGCAAAATCAACCAAGGAGAACACTTGGAGATTATGTTAGGTGGCAAGAACCAAGCTACTCCTCTCATGCACCGATTCAAGGTAACCTCTCTAATTACAACAATTATTCTAACAATTTTTCACAGGATTGGGGAAGTTACCAGAACCAGAATTTTGGGAGGCACCAAGATGATGTTTCACTCCATATGCAACCTTCTTTTCAACAGCAACAAAGTTACTCCTCCTATCAACAAAGAGACTCACAATTATATGAGTTTTTGGAAGAATTCAATCAAAGCAATATACAATTCCAGAAAGAGAGCGAAGGGCGAAGACGAAGCACTGACGCTTTGTTAAAATAGATGGCAGAACAAAGGGAGTTAAGACTTTGCAAGAGTATCAAAGGAATTCATCAAGGCAATACACAATTTCAGAAGGAGAGAGAAGAAGCAAGAAGAAAAAATGATGCTTTGATAGCACGACTAGCAGAACAAAGGGAGTCAAGACTTCAGAAGGAAAGAGAAGAAGCAAGAAGAAACACTGACACCATGTTGGAACTGCTCAACAAGAAGAGAGAGTCTCCTGATGCAACAATTGAAGAGATAGCAGAAGCAATAGCCAACCAACAGTCAGAACAGAGCTCAGCAAACGCTTAACCCAAACCCGTAGAATTTTGTCCCACCATAATTGTTAAATTAACAGGGGAGGAAATCAATGATGATCTGGCTGATAAAGAAGATGAATTTGAAGAAACACAAGAAAGTGAAGCTGAAGAAGAAGAAGAAGAAGAAGAAGAAGAAGAAGAAGAAGAAGAAGAAGAAGAAGAAGAAGAAGAAGAAGAAGAAGAAGAAAAAGGAGAGGGTGCAACAGAAAAGATGGTGCTTAAAGAAGAGATTGGCTGTGAAAGGGAGGTAGAGAATACAACATATGAGGGTGTACATGATCAAGAAAATGAGAAAAAGAGTGAACAGGGAGATGGTGAATCAAAGCCCGAGGAAGGAAGGGAAATGATTTCAAGAACAGAGACCTTGCCTTATCCAACCAATCCTCTAAAGGAAGATCAAGAAAGGCATGGTGCAAGTGATGAACCTTCCAGACCCCACAAAAGAAAGGCCTACAATCACACTGACCAGGACAAGGCAAAGAGAAGAAAAATCAAGCTAGAATTAAATTCAGAGCCTAGAGCCAGATTGAAGATCAAGTGGTCAGGTGTGTTTCATATCAAAGAACCCACCGAAGCAAAGAAATTGAGAGAAATCATTTGTGAATCATTCAAGCTTCCGGAAAAGAAGACTCATGCATGCACATGAGAGCAAGAAAATAAAGAGAAGGACAGATTGCTCCAAGGCAAGATTATGGGGAGGTTTACAGGCCAGAAAAAGGAAGGGTGCAGCTCACAGGCTCATCAAAATATTTCAGTTTCAGCCACCTTGAGGGAACAGGCGTCGAGCTATCAGACGTTAAACAAGCGCTTTCTGGGAGGCAACCCAGAGATTTTTAAAGTTTTTAATTAATTTTAGTTTTGTTTTATTTTCTTACTGATAATTATGATTTTTCATTTTTAGGATTTAGGAAATTTTCAAAATTGATTGGAATAAGTTTGTGGAAAATAATTTTTTTAAAAAAAATAGGAAGTAGCAGAAAACGTGATTGAAAATTACAAAATTGCATTCTGTTTTCTGCGCTTCAACCTGCGCTGTAACGCAGGTAAAGCGCAAATATGCAATTTTAGTCATTGTATTTTGTGCTTCACTTGCGCTGTAGCGCAGGGTGAAGCGCAGGATATGAAATTTAAAAAAAAATCTTCTATTTCTCATGTGGTGTTTCTCTACTTCCTAAGCTCTTCTTTTCAATCTTTCCACTCACAAACATCCATCAATTTTGAAACTTTCAGTTATGTTTTCTTTAATTGTTACCAATTGAAATCTTCATTTACTCTATTTGCTCTTTAGGGTAGCAACTTTAGGATTGTGAATATTATTGACTATTGCTATCTTGAATGTGATTTTGGCTGTGTGGAACATGAAGAACAATTTGCTTGATTGGAATGCTCTTTGTCTTGTGAGTTATTGAATTTGAAGGTGTTATGCTCTAATTCTTTCAAAAATTTTAAACTTCCACTTTCCATGGATTGATTGAATGCTTGCAAAACAAATGAGTATGATTGTTTTTAGGAAGTCATTACCAAGTGCACTGAACTTTTGTTGTGAAAATATTAATTCTTTGAATTATGCATGTAAATTGGTTAATGATGGCTTCCATGTTCTTCATGAATTGCACAGACTGCTGCAAAGTATAAAGACCAGTTGCCCTCAAACCAATCAGGAGTACTAGACCCATACCCGAGCATGCTGCTTGAAGAGTTCCGGATGCACCCTAACCATATAAATTGAACATCACCTGTCCCTTAACACTTAGGATAGAGAGCAAGGTGCACCACAACAACATGGGATAAGAGGTTGGTCACAGAAACTCAAGAGAAGGCACAAGAAATCACAAAAGAAGGATCCTCCCCCACAAATGAAGTTTCTATGTTATTTTTCTGTCGAAAAAAAAATCTGCACAAAAGTGTGGAATTAAATAAGTTGGGGGGAGAATTTCTTCAAAACAATGAGGCCAAGCTGAAAATGGGGGACCATTCAAGAATGACCAGGTGAATTGAGAGAAGTCCCAAGCACAATCACAAGACGCTCTCTATTCAAAGTGTTCCTTGAATATCCAGAAAAACCATAATTTCTTGATAGCCCTACCTCATTACAACCTAATAAAGACCTTTTGATCCATATTAACTGCTTGCAGGTTCAGATCTTGGAAACGACTATCAATTCTAGTTGTTCAACAGTGGTGACAAAGATTGAGGGAAACACTTACCCGTGAGAATGAGAGATTTCCTTGGTTTATCACTTACTGCTTTAATTGTTGTTTTTGAGAAAGTTTAATTGATGTTTGTATTTCTATCCTGATTGATGATTGGCAACATCACTTGATCCTGAGTTTTTCTTATGTTTGGAAAGTGACTGCTACATAGGAAAGAGTTCAGGGATAGTTCCTTGAATTTGTTTTTAATTATTAGGAATACACTGGGAATAAAATTGATTTTTGATTGCAAAGAGGTCTCTTGCTTAAGGACAAGCAAGAAGTTAAGTTGCACTTTTTATTTCACTTATCAAGGATAAAATGGTAATTTTGTCCCAGTTTAACCCCTTTTTATTAAATATTAGAGAAATTGTATTTATTAATCTAAGATTTGAATTTGAAGCTATTTTGATGGAAATATTGCTGATTTTTGCAGGATATTGCAAAGATTTGATTTGAAGGATAGATAGCAATATATGAGGGAGATGTCTGCAAGATTTGAGATTGATTGAAGATATTTAATGAAGATTTGAAGTCATTAATGAGGAGATCACTGCCAATCAATCAAGGATTCTGCAGAAGTTTCCCAATTAAATCAAAGAATGCTCAATAAATGCAAGGATTTTATCAGGAAAAGGGAAACAAGGAAAAACAAATCTGCCAAAACCAGTCTCGGGGAGAGATCAAGATTAAAAATAGAAAGTTGGAGCTGCAGGACGCTACCTGCGCTTCATCTGCGCTACAGCGCAGGGTGAAGCACAGACTCTCTGGATCTTGCGCTCCATCCTGCGCTGTAGCGCAGCCTGGAGCGCAGGTCACGCTGATTTGCTCCCTGTTGCCGTTTTTAGATAGATTTCTCCCCAAATTGTTTTGTCTTTCCTTAGTCTATAAATAGGAACCTCTTGTGCCAAATCTGGTGTGCACGATCATTGTAATCTAGTCTATATTTCAGTGATAATGTACTAAAGCTAAGTTTAGAGTAGGAGAGGAGGAGCGCTTCACAAGGATTGAAGATGGTGACAGCATCTTCGGTGGTTTGTATGGTTACCTTGTGTAGTTAACTCTCCATTAGGATTGGATGTAATTGATTCTATCCCTAAGTGTATGTAAATTCTATATTATTATTTCTGTGCTCTCTGTCTATAATATTGGTAATCTTATTCTGTACTTAATTCCTAATTCCCACGCTTGCGTCTGGCGTTATAGGCTAGTCTTGACTTAGTTAGTTTTGACTAGGATTGAGAGTGGGGGAGCGGATTCTGAAGAAACTCACTCTCTGATTGGATAAGAGGACTCGGTATCCAGGGTTCCTTTACGGGGGCGTTGCTTATGATGTATGGGTAGTGTGAGTACTCTAATGAAGGGCGTTCCAATATGTTAGGCATGGTTTTTGAATTACCGATAGCAAAGGATTAGTTGATTGTGAATCCCGGAAGCGAGAGGTGGGTATATCTAATGAGCGATGGGTAGTGACAGTACTTTAGCGAAGGTATACTTTATTTGGTAGGCCCCGTATTTCAATTAGTCCTTTACAAACTAAACATAAGAGAGCAAAATAAGTCGAGGTTAAGTCTGTCGCTTGGGAGAGCCCGCATGGATTGCCTTTGAGTGCGTGAGGCTGCTGGTAACTCGGGGTCTTAGCAATAAAGTTTGTCTACAGTGTTATAGAGTAAACCTAAAATAATAGATAGTTTTTACATGCACAAAGGGTGTGATGATATGAAATCCAATCCTAATCCAAGTAAAGTGTCTCTAACTCTTCCTTTCTAATTCTATTGATATTAATTTGTTATTTACAATTCCGCAACAATATACTCTAAACCGTTGTTTCTCCTTGATAATTAGATCACAGTCTACGTAAATTGACCGTTCCCTATGGATACGATACTTTCTTACTATTATACTGCTGGATTTGTGGATCGCTTGCCAGAAACCCATCAGACTCTTGATTGAGAACAAGAGTTTATGTTTGGGCCCGGGTGGCCCAAACCATTGATTTAGGAATTATTTGTATAGGCTTTGGCTGTATTCTGTCTTGTGGGAATTTTGATACATGTGGAGCCCTAGAGGCCTTTTTTTACCATGTCAGGACGCACGTATGATTGTATCCAGTTAAGCCTATGGATTTATATTGTGTGTTGATTTGAGCCTATGTTGGCATGTGACTAGATGTGTTTAATGATTCATTGATGTTGAGCTTAAGTAATTGTTGGATTATCTAAGCGATTGTTATGTGTTTACATGTTGATATCGATAATGCGCAAAATAATTTCATGTAGTTGGGAAATGGTGCTTCCAACTAGCATTATTCTTGAATTCATAAATTAGGACGTTACATGTTACTGCCTCAAGGTGACT
Organism: Sesbania bispinosa; assembly: GCA_026901365.1. Taxonomy (NCBI): domain Eukaryota; kingdom Viridiplantae; phylum Streptophyta; class Magnoliopsida; order Fabales; family Fabaceae; genus Sesbania; species Sesbania bispinosa. The sequence goes on from QLOH01000104.1 coordinate 1,932,064, forward strand.
TGAAGATGGAGGGTTGTGAGGCCAAAGAAAATGGATCTATCAATTTTGGAGTAGGTGGTCTCATGGGTATTGTGTGCGGGTTCCTATCTCTATATTGCAAACAAGTCAAAATCTAGATGTGCCATTCATATTATTCTTGATGTGGCAAAATTAGACATATGTGGCAATTTTGGAGGTGAGGTGTCAATGTCATAGCTTGCGATTCAACTTTTATATATATAATAGATAATAGATATCTAGTTTTAACTTTATTTGTTCTTAAAACAATTAGTTATCTGCCTAATGTTAGACTGGTTAATGATTAACTCAGTCAATTCCCTTTTGTGAAATGATTGCTTGAGAAAAGAGATTTTGTTTCGAGAATTGTTGTTCGTACAATGACAACATTTACAACAAAGAGAGAGGTAGAGATAAATGATGATCATAATCGAATACTCTATTCGATTATGATCATCAGTTATTGTGTTTGTTAAAGTACAACGGTTTCAAATGGGTGCCCTAACAAGTGTATCACGTTTTGCCCATTTCTGTGTGTTAGTTTGATAATTATGTATCGACATTAACGATAACAATAAGCCTTGGTCCCTTGTCAAATTACTATTCATAACTGCTCAAGCATTCTCTACAATGCATGTTTGATCTTTAGAGTTATGCACAACATTGAAAACATTCTTTTTCATCAATGCATGTTTGATCTTTTGAACCTATTGTCCATATACACTACATTACATATTCAACAAAAAACAATCTTTGTTCTGAAGTTGACTGGATGTCTCTAGAAGGGGGGTTGAATAGAGACATTTAAAAAATTTGTTCCTGAAAAATACTTTAATAAAAGCTGAGACGTTTTCTCAAGTTGAATAACTTGGAAACTCATATGGGTTAGTTCAAATACGATTTTAAATCAAAAAAAAATTGACTTAATGAAAATATAGCTTCTATAGTTAAGACGTTATTTCTTTTTACCAGATTTAATTTGGTTATAAGTATCTAAGTCTCAGTTAAGAAGTGTGCAATATAAATAAAGAGATGAGGAATAGAGATGCACACAGATTTATCCTGGTTTACCCACACCTTGGGCTACGTCCAGTCCTCACAACTTGTGAGATTTCCACTATTGACATACCCGTCAATTACAAGTATTCTTACTGCCTCTTCAGGCTCACCTTCACACCAAGCTTAGGCTCTCCTACCTTGGCTGTGAGACAAGTATTCATCTCTGGCCTCTTCAGCGGGACCCCCGTGCTAACATTGCGTAGTGTGTTATTTCGTACGCGAGTTATTCAACCTAGCTCAATATATACATCTAATTATATCACTTGTTTTACAATCAATACGGATGATGATTGGTTATGGCCTTAGTTGTTTTATTTAAATACGACCTGAGTATCGTGCCTTACCTTTTATTCCATTTGTAATTCTTTTCTTATCTCTATCCCCTCATATGTTAAATGAGGTTTCTTCTTATTATGTAATATAACCGGGAGGACATGGAACCAATGGGGCATGTGGATACATGTGGATGGAGACTTCATTATATGTGATGTAATTTTGTATTGGAATTTTAGGAGACCATAATCGTATCATTTATTTGTATGAGATGCATGCTTGTATGTTTTGTTGAAAGAGTTTAACAAACAAATAAAATCAAAGTGATCAAATCCCTCAAGGGGAATATTAAGTCATGTTTTTCCTTCCAATGTATGGCACTCGTCAAGGCTAGAATCGATTAAGTGTGGGCCTGCCAAAGCAGGGTACCTTTATCTATTCTAGTGAGGTGCGTTTATGCTTTGTTAAATGGTTTAACAAAGGAATGAAAAAAAAAGGCGATCAAATCCCTCAAGGATGCATTTAAACTAGTATGTGAGTTCGTTGATGATCACATCTCTCAGATCATGGATATGAGATATCATGTGCTCACATAAGTACATATTAAGAGTAATAGTGTACTGGACAAACCCACCTTAAGAACGTTGCATAGATTGTTACATAAGTGTCATGAACGTTTCTTAAATTGATAAATGTTATATGAAGTCCTTTGACCTGAAATCACTACGATTCCTACATAAGGAATTATGTGTTTTAAGTATCATCAAACGTTTCCAGTAACAAGGTGATCATAAAGTTGGTATTTGGACACATAATAAATTATGTGGTGGTATGGGACTGACCTAGATGGGATTTGTCCCTCCTATGTAACAGGAGTTATATCTGTAGGCCTCTTGATAAAGTGAGACAGCAAAATGCATGGCCATGCTCAGGAGGATAAACATGAGATGTTTATTTTCTGTACAGTCTACTTGGGGATCAAGAAAACATATATTGAACTATACAAGGTTGACACATTCCATGTCCTTGTGTTCAATTAGATATTTCGACAAAGGGACATATCATATAAATTATCATAAAATATGATTCGTCAAAGTTGTTGATAATCTCAATATTTGAGTGATGTATTGCTAGATACCACTCACTATTTATGATATTAAATATAAAAAGGGTTTCATTTCAATATCATAACCAAATATTAAAAGCCTATTGGGTCACATGCATACAACAAGCCGCTAGGAAAAGATAATAATTCTAATTTGATTAGAATTATAACATAATGGGCCAAGCCCTTATATGTTAGGGTTAATAGAGTGAGGGGTTAAACCCTAGTCACCACTCTATAAATAGAGCATGATATGCATTACCCTAGACACATGAGCAGTCGCTCTTACTCTCAAAACGCTACTAGTAGAGCTGAGGAGGGTTTCCTAGTTCGGTTGTTGGCGTGGGCACCACTAGAGACATGGTTGTTATTGCCTCGTTCGTAATTTGCAAAAGGTATGTCTTTTGTTTCATGGCTTTTATGCCTTAATTCGTGTTTTCGCATCAACGATCATAACAAGGGAGGGAATCCATTTATTCCACTGCACCCTAACCACATGCTTGATTCCCTTCATATAACTCACACACTCTCACCTCCATCTTGAATGTTTCTTCTTGAATGAACCCTAATCCTTCCTTTTCCCTTCTTTTATCTTGTATGCATATGTTTGATTGATGTTTTCCCTCCATTGTTGTTTGAATAGTTGTATGGAATTAGAGATGTATTAGGGGTTTTCCCCAAGTTAGGGTTTCTTTCCCATTTATGCTTCTTAGTATCTATTGTTTAATCCATGACATATGTTCACATGTGAATGGTGCATTATGGCTTTGGCCCCATTAAATAACTAGAAAATGAATTTGGCTTCGGCCCCGGTTCACCTTAATTAAATTAAACAACATTGGACTTCGGTCCCCAGTTAATTGGACTCCGGTCCCTAGTTAAAACACAGGTTTCGGCCCCTAGTTAATTGGCGGTGTTATGCCCAAGGAAGACTTTCCTTGTAGTCTGAGCTCAGGTCTAGCCCTAGTTAGTGATAAGACCTCGTCTGTCGGGTAATGGAGGTCATTCATGTTTATATTCACTTGTCTATTGTGAATGTTGTTCCTGATTCTGTTGCATCCATTTGTCTGTTTCCTCCCACACTGCATACTGCATAGTTATATTCACTGAGACATCCATCTCACAACACGTTTCGTGGACCACATTTTAGATGCGCAGGTACCTCCACGCACGGGCCCTTGAGCTAGGAGCTAGAGCTATTTAGTGTTTTGTTGCAGAACTAGTATTTGGGCAATGTTAGGTCCTTTTTTATTATATAATTATGTATTGACTTCTATTCTTTTGAGAGGATATGATTGTACATGTGTCTTTCCTTAGCTCTCTATTATCAGGACACATGTATGCGGGTATCCTCAGCTTATTATTTTATACTGAATGATTGTAGCTGATGACACGAATTGTACAGGACCTAGAATTGAGCAAAACCAACCGATCAGAATCACAATTAAGCAAATAATTGCACAATATAGGTCCTGGAACAGCAACTATATTCACGCAAGAAAGCACAAGAAAATGAGAGAAAATAAAGGAAAAAGTGGAGAGGAAGAAATGGGAGGGACGCCACTGAAGCAAGAATCCTCCTGCAGCAGATAAGTCCAATGCCAGACGCCACTAATTCAGGAGAATTAGATAAGTCTCACCATGGTTTAAGCAACAACCACCAAGCCTCACTCAACTCACAAAGAGGAGAAAATTTGGCATAATGCCTTCACTTCAAATTTCATGTCTAAAAATACAAGGAGAGGAGGCTCCTTTATATAGGAGTGAGGGGGGGGAAGGGGCGGCCACTTTAAGTGGAAATAAAGGAGAGAAAATAAAAGATGGGTGCAAATCCATCCTAAGTGGGATTTGAACCCATGCCCCTAATGGCTTATGGCTAAGCTAAGCCTTAAGCCACTAAACCCAAAAATAGCGCCCCTTTTTACATAGGAAAGAAAAGATGAGTTAAGTTTCTATCCTATGTGGGATTAGTTCCCATGACCTCCTAAACCTTGTAGTAAGGCAACCTACTAACCAATAAAACCCAAGTATATGGGCGTCTAAGTAGGAGGAAAAAGTACAACAAATAAGGGTTCCCTAGTCTAGAGTGGTGCATAGGACCATGTGTCCTATTCTAGGGTCAAGGGTGTCCTTCTGTAGGGTAGTGGTGTCCTTTTGTAGGGTAGTATCCTTGAAAATGTAGGTCACCAACTTTCCCATCTCTTCCTTAATCTTCTTAGCTCGTCCTCTAGTCATTGGTCCAGTGATATCCTTGACTGCTTCAGTAGGAGGCTGTTGTTGTGCTATGTCATCATCCCCTCCCCCTTGAAAAGGATTTGACCTAAAATCTGAAAAATTCGGAAAGAAGACATAAGTATAATGAACTAGCAGAAGAAGGAGATGGATGACAAAATTCAGGAAGTAAGAAGGTACTTCCCTTAGTCTTTGGAGAGTAGAGTCAGAGATCCATAAGTTGGACATCTCCATTGAGCCTAGATAACAAGAAGAAGACCCATAAGTATTATTCCACAGCAAGCAAAGTGAAGGCTCATAACAAAAATACTTGGGAATCATAAAGATTAGCAAAAGAAAAAATATGATATGAACAAGAGGTATTTGAAAAAAAAGGGTTAGAAAACTCCCTCAATGGAGAATGAACCATCTTGTCCATGTACTCTATGGATTTAGATCCTGGATCAAAGACTAATCTTTTGAAGCCCTCCCTTGCAAGTAAGAGAAGTAAGTGGTCATGGAGAAGGCTTCGGAAATTAATTCCACATAAGTACATAATGTGTTTCAATGTGCAATGTTCATCAAAATATTCTACAATATGTTCCCAAATAAATGCACAAGTGAAACTATGTGGCATGAATGTTTTAATATTTTTCAATAACATCCCAACATTTTTATTGAACATAACACATGCATCTTGAGTATGATTGTAAAAAGGGTAGTGTATATGTTCATGCCATGATGTATTCATGCAAGTTTGTTCACGAGGCATATCCATTCTAGTGCACTTACTCAAGTAATATGACACCTTTTGCATATTATCATATGTATTCATGTAAGGTGAAACATTAAAAGAATCACTTTGAACAAGCACACTATGAAGCATATCATCATGTAAACAAGTTTTTTCATATGTGATAGCTTCATCCAAATTTTTATCCTTTTTACTAACTAGTTCAAGAGCATAATACACGTCTTTATATGAAATAATTATTTGAGGCCCAAAATGTGTATCCAACTTATAAACCCAAACCAAAGGTGCATGCATATTCAATCCAACTTTGTTATCATCCAATCTAAATTGATCAAAGGAATTAACTAAACATGCATCTCTAGTAAGTTCCATGGTACTCTTAAACTTAGTTGGCTCTTCTAAACATGCAATAGATTTCAAAGCATCATCAACATTTTTTATTTCATTCAAACATGTAATGCTTTGAGGCATATAATCGTGCATAGAAGAAGGCATTTCATGCATAAAGAAAGTTAGTCTAGGAAACTCCCTTTCAATCACTTGAGTTGTCCTCCTTGCAACACTAGAAGTGCTTGCCATCAACCTATTCATGTTTTCACACAAAGGGTTAGCATTTACTTGTTTATCTAATGGAATTGGTTGCTTCCCTAAATTTTCTTTGTTTTTCTTTTCTTCAATTTGCATTCTTTCTACTTCCTTTTCTTTTTCTCTCTTAAACCTTTCTTCTTCTTCTTTTTCTAATTGTTTCTTCTTTTCTATTTTTCTTCTCTCTTCTATCTTAATTAAGGATTTTGAAAAGCATTTTGAAAATTTATCTTCAATTTCATTAGAAAATTTTTCTAACTTTCTCCCAATTCTATCTTCAAAAGAATCTTTTGTAACTTTTCTACTTTCTCTTCTTCTCCTTTCCTCTTTTTCATGATCTTTTCTTCTAAATTCACTCTCATAATTTCTCCTAAGTTTTCTCTCTTCTTCATATCTTCTCCTTTCATGGTTAGAGTTATCATAACTCCTTTCCTTATCTTCAAAATGATACCTATTTATTTCTCTCCTTTCTTTCCTATACCTTTCATCGATTTTATCATGAGAAGAGTGTCTTCTCACTTCTTTTTCTCTTCTAAATTCTCTCCTATCTTCATCTAGCTCCTTTCTCCACATTCTATATGACATCTTAAATTGATTTTATTTGAAATCTTTTAAAGGACCTCACCACTCACTAAGTGTTTACACTCAATGGAATGTAACACTCGTGTATGTCACTCTTTTTTTGGCTTTTTCTATAATGAGACTCTCTTGCCTCTTCTACTCGGTTGGAGGTTGATTAGAAGTTGCAAAGACCAGGTTGAGTTTAAGTCTTAACCCTTACCCAAAATAGAAGCGCACTAACAAAGAAAAATTCCTACTGGAAGAGAATAGAAAATCCTAAGACAAAACAAAAGAGTTGATATGACAAACAAGAAAAGCTGGCACTCAAACAAGCTTATACACAAGAGCAGACAGCAAACAAGACAAGACGGAAGAAATTGCAAAGAGAATTGTTTTTGGTGATTTTTGAAAAAGAGTTGCCAAAATTGTCATTTTTTAAGAAAAACAGCAAATACAACTCAATTACGGTATACAGGGAAATGAAAACAGAAAAATTACAGTAAAAAAAATGTCACTGTATTGTTGGGATACTTCTTTGTTTTTGATTTTCTATTTTTCTGAATTTTTTTTTTTTGAAATTTTGACTCTTTTTGGGTGTCTTTTGACTCTTTCTCCTTGTTGTTGACTTTTGCACCCTTTTTTGCTTTTTGCACCTCTTTTTCTATTTTTGGCACGTACGTACTTTTTGTATTTTTTCTTGCCTTTCTTTCTTTTTTGTCTTTTTCCCCAACAGAAAATTACAGAAATTTGTACACAATGAAAAGAAATATATACTGTACCTACTGTAATATTTTTGGAATTTTTTGACAGTAAACTGGTCCAAGTGTCCCAGAAAAGCAAAAATAATGAATAAACTGATTTCTAAAAACTGTAAAAACGTGATGGCAACTTGATTTCAAAAATGGCCAAAAAAATTGCTTAGCACTTCCTTGTTGATTATACAAGACCAGTGTGGTCACCGAAACGCGCTTGGTTCAATTTTAAGTTTTGAATTAAATTTGAAGGAAAATCAACAATTAGGATTTGTTGATCTTCTTCCAATACTATGAACCAAAAAGATCCTATAGGTGAGCGTTTTGCACAATCAAACAGGGAAAGTCCAAGGTAAAGATAGCAGTCAATCCAAATTTGCAATCAGAATGCCAATCAAACAGACATAACAAGAGTAGAAAATTGAACAACACAAGAGCCCAAAAATGCGCATAAAATGGTAAAATAAAGAAGGAGAAATTGCGCAAAATAAATGGCAAGAATTAAAGGGGGAAACTGAAATTAAAAGGATGGGGAGGACAGGAATGTAAAAGACTGAAATGTAAAGGGGGAAGCGGAAATTAAAAGGATGGGGAGGACTGAAAATAAATGACTGAAAGTAAAGGGGGAAGCGGAAATTAAAAGGATGTGGAGAAGCGGAAATTAAATGGCAGAATGTAAAGGGGAAGCTGAAATTAAAAGGATGGGGAGAAGCGGAAATTAAATGGCGGAAAATTAAAAGCGGAAAGTAAAGAGATGAATATGGGGGATGAACAATTAATGGTGAAGGGAGAAAATGTAGGTGAATGATCTTTGGAAAAATGAAGACAACAATGCCTCCTCTTACCACACTTCATCAACAAACAAGCAGTTTATAGCAATTATATGTAAGAATCACTCAAGAACAATTATGAGCAATTAAGAGGCATTTAAACAAACACCTAGGGGGTGGGAATTAGCGGCCCAAAACAGCCCCCAAACTAGAAGGAAATCACACAATTCAATCAAGACAGACAAGTGCTGATAGCAGCAGAAAGGCACCTCGGGCCCGAAAAACAGTCCAAGTCCAAATTACAATTGAAAAGAGGGATTGAATTACACTAAATTGATGAAAATTCTGCACAAATGAGATGCAGTATGCAGCGCCCAAAACAGCCCCAATTTGCTCCAAATTTGCTCAAATTCAACAAGCTCTGATTACCAAATGATGACAGGAATTGTACAGGACCTAGAATTGAGCAAAACCAACCGATCAGAATCACAATTAAGCAAATAATTGCGCAATATAGGTGCTGGAACAGCAGATATATTCACGCAAGAAAGCACAATAAAATGAGAGAAAATAAAGGAAAAAATGGAGAGGAAGAAATGAGAGGGACGCCACTGAAGCAAGAATCCTCCTGCAGCAGATAAGTCCAATGCCAGACGCCACTAATTCAGGAGAATTAGATAAGTCTCACCATGGTTTAAGCAACAACCACCAAGCCTCACTCAACTCACAAAGAGGAGAAAATTTTCCATAATGCCTTTACTTCAAATTTCATGTCTAAAAATACAAGGAGAGGAGGCTCCTTTATATAGGAGTGGGAGGGAAGGGGCGGCCACTTTAAGTGGAAATAAAGGAGAGAAAATAAAAGATGGGTGCAAATCCATCCTAAGTGGGATTTGAACCCATGCCCCTAATGGCTTATGGCTAATCTAAGCCTTAAGCCACTAAACCCAAAAATAGCGCCCCTTTTTACATAGGAAAGAAAATATGAGTTAAGTTTCTATCCTATGTGGGATTAGTTCCCATGACCTCCTAAACCTTGTAGTAAGGCAACCTACTAACCAATAAAACCCAAGTATATGGGCGCCTAAGTAGGAGGAAAAAGTACAACAAATAAGGGTTCCCTAGTCTAGAGTGGTGCATAGGACCATGTGTCCTATTCCAGGGTCAAGGGTGTCCTTCTGTAGGGTAGTGGTGTCCTTCTGTAGGGTAGTATCCTTGAAAATGTAGGTCACCAACTTTCCCATCTCTTCCTTAATCTTCTTAGCTCGTCCTCTAGTCATTGGTCCAGTGATATCCTTGACTGCTTCAGTAGGAGGCTGCTGCTGTGCTATGTCATCAGTAGCCCATGTGGAAATTGTGTACTTAGTTCACTTTCATATATTGTTCAAGTTATCGTTGGTCGCTTAAACAATTATGTGGTGGTTGTGTTCGATATTTAAAATGGCGCGAAATAATTTCAGGGATTTGGGGATTTTGCTTCCAACGAGCTAAATTCTCAAATCTAGGAATTATGACGTTACAAGAGAAGTTATTGCAACAATGGTGTTGTTGGATGATTTAGAAGCCATTGGAGGATCGAAAAAAAAAAGCTAGTTAAGCTTGAGAAGCTCTTGATATCATAAAGAGAATAGAATAATTGTACTATTAATGAATTCAAAATTCTCAACTTGTTACATTCAAGTATGACTATATATATACAATAATAATTTGAATTTAAAAATAAAGTTGTTACAATTTGTTACAAGTCAATCCTAGGATAGGATTCCAATAACTAAAACATAGGCAAATCACTTTCCTGAGAATCAATAATACCCGGGAATATGATTTTTAAAACATGGGCAAATCACTTTCCTGAGAATCAAACATTCCCAAGTTCACTTTCCCAGGAATATGTTTCTATGACGTGAAACAAACTTCCCCTAAGTATGAGCTAAATACATTCCTGAGAATCAATAATACCCAGAAATGTTTTTCTAAAACTTGAATCAAAAATGGGAAAATCATATTCACAACCTTACTAAAATATTTTTAGATTCCTATGAAACAAACACACTCTCAAAGTAAAGAAAATGTTGTAAACTACGATCACTAAAGACAACTTAAAATGTTGGAAAGTACAAATAAATGTAGAAAAGCCGTAAAAAAATAAATGAAGAAATATTTGTCTAAATTGATTGTAAGTTGTGGGATCCCTTTACATTGAAGCATAGTATACTATTTATAGACCTACAACTAACAGTTACACAATACTACAAATACGTTTTTTTTTCTCTCTAAATCAACTTTCCCCCATGTTTAAGTGGGCTTCACATTTAATCAGCAGTTATTGGGTACATAGAGCCATTGAGTCAACTAACTTGGAGAGCTTTCTTTGTCAATGGGCTAGCCTATAGTGCCATATATGTGAATATGTCTAATTAGTGGTGCATAAAATCTGGAATGTGGTAACCCCATTAACGTTATTGGGCTTATTCTCAACTTTTCCCATTAAAGTTTTCAAATAAAGTTAAATTAATTATAAAATAATAGCTAAAAATTGTCATTCATAAAATATAGGAGGCAATTAAGATTGTTTATCAATGATTTCCAAATTATTTATAAATTTATTTCTAAAAATTACATTACCTTATTGACAGAATTTGGTATGGAGAATTAAGGGTTTTACAAGTTTAGGCAATATAGACCTCAATGACCTCAGTCGAACCAATCATCTTCTTGCATGATCTTGATTTGAGCAACTAGAATGGGAGAAAATAAGACTACCAATTCAAGTCTTGAACAAATCTGGATACTGAAATTAAATTTAAGCTGAAGTTCAGTAAGTATAACACTTTTGACAGTTTTACATAACCTGATAACTTCACTTTTCTTGCCAATGTAACTACAATGTTGCTTTTGTTTGGCAACTTCACACTTACAACAATGGTTGTCGGGAAAGCAATTCTGCTAGTGAAGCAATAGGTTTCCTCAGATTTTGAGGATGCAAGTAATTGTGTGTAGTTGCTTTCTAGATAGTGGTTGCTTTAGCAAGCAGTTGAAAAAAGTGTTAAAAGATAAAAAAAAATGGTTTGTTGCATTGTGGGACCTATTGGAAGCATTTAAAGAGGGTCGTTCTATTTTAGAAATAAAGTGTTTAAAAGTACTTATATTATAAAGAGTACAAATGAGTGACGTGTATAGGTGAGTTCCATTAAAAACACCTATAGAGAGTTGTTGCAATGTGATGCTCTAAGAGGAGAAATGTCCAAATAAGCCTCAAACAAATGAATGTGACTGTAGATGTGATCTGTAGCACCAGAGTCTTGTACCCAAGGAGTATAATTAACTTCACCCAAAATTACATAACATTTACCTTCAGATGGTTATGCTCACACGCACCTGGTTACTCATACATGATTGATTTGGTTGCTATACATTCTTCTTAGTAAAATAAGATGGAGGAGCAGAGGGAGCAACAATAGGATAGTAGTAGGTTGAAGATGAGTACCATGGGTTCCCCCATGGATCATCCCAAAAGTTCCCAGCAAGAGTGTTTATAAAACTCATGTGTTGATTGATAAAAGATACAAAATAAGGAGCTGATACAATTTATTTATAGGACTTAAAACTAACTATAGGTAGGAACTAACCATGGTAAAATACACCTAAAACTAACTATGGTAATTCTAACAGAACTAAAATCATAATCCTAACAGAATTATTGAAACAAATTTCTAATAATATTTCTAATACCCTCCCGCAAGTTGGTAATTGGTATCAACCAATACCAACTTGAAACCAAGAGAAGAAACTAAAATCAATGAAGAAATGATTAGAAACCAGCAAGATAATAATCCAAGTTGTTAGAAGTTTTCATAATCCATCAACTTGCTCCTTGAATTGGATCCATCTCAGCACCAAATACTGCAACTCGCATTCCATAGGTTGTTGTTGTGATATTCCAGTTGGGCTTTGAGTGTGCCCTCCATAGGTTGCTGCATCCAATTCAGGAACAATGCAATGGTAGTTGGTGTCAAACCACTTGCTTATTTCCATAACTGGTACAGAATGAAAAGCCATAGTAACAGGAAAAACAGTTGGCATGGCCACCTGAACAATATTTGCCCCAAGAAGAATGAATTCAACAGCATCACCACCTGTCTCAACACCACCAATTGAACATCCAACATAAGCACCACCAGGAGATCGAGGTTCAGAAGGTCTGTCATTTGCATAGGACACCCGAATGTTTCGCCCATTGAGATCCTGTCCATCCATGTCAGATAGTGCTGAACTTGCTGATTCATTGGTGGAGAAGTTGACAAATTCAAATCCAATTGTGAATTCCACTTCCTTTATCCCAAACAACAAATCACGCGAATCGGTAGCAGAGGAAGCACTTTTCCAAGTGGATCCATGCGAAGAGGAAGGTGACATTGCCAAGAAAGATAACATTCATGTTCATGACCACAACACCACTCCCATTCACCCCATTATGGGAATAGTCAGTCTCAATCAAATCAATGTCTATGGTTCCACCATCATTATTTTTCACTGGTCTTGGATGCACCCCTCCAATAGTTGCAATGTTCTTTGTGAGTCCCCACACAGCATGCTTGGACCCTGTGTATGGATGTGGTCCTAAGCCTCCCATCTCACTGGATACACTTGACATAGAAATGATTGAGCCTTTCTTCTGTGGGATCATAATTCTAGCAGCATGTTTCATCCCATGGAATACTCCCTTCACATTTGGTAGTATATGCTGAATGGCAAGCTCAGGATTTAATATGCGGGAAAACTGTCACTTTCCCAACAGCAGCAATACGTACTTCAACCTCATTATCACACAACAACCAAACATATGCAGGAACCAATTCAGTCCTGGTGGGGTCAGGTCCAACAGCCTCACATAGCTCATATAGTTGATTGGCAACCATGTAACGAACACGCCATGACTTATCCTGTGAGAAGTTAACAATAACAGGGAGTATATGTGTGACACAATCTTGTGGCTCCAACAGCTTGCCACCAACAACAAGAGCAGAAACAGTAGCAGCAATTTTCGTTGTTCTCGCAAACACAATTTTACTAGAGCTGTTTACATCATTTGAAATAGTTGTACTAGTATCATGGGTCTCAGGTGTTCGAGATGCTTTACTTGGATAAAAAACTCCAGCAAGAGCAGTATATCCCGCTATTATGAAATTCAAACTAACAATGTTCCTATGAGGCATTTCATCGAACAGTTGGCATGCAACATAATTACCAACAATCGCATTGTTCAGAAATTGCATATTATAACCAAGCAGGTCTGTGACACCAACACCAAGAGATTAAGATTCAAAATACTTACAATCATAATTCAGCTCTTTCAATTCTGATGAAATCCAAATGCAACGATCAAATCCACAAACATTTTCTGGAACGCTACTCTTGTTTAAATCTGAAACAGTGTCCGAAACTGCTTTGGCGTTCAGGATCTTCACGGTGCCAACTCCTCGCTCCTTCCATTGATTTCCGTCCTTGTCAAAACGGTACAACTTTGTTTTGAGGTTAAGAATAGGTTCGTCATCCTCTTTGCCAGTGTAGAGAGCGACCTCTTCAAGTTTGATGATCGGAGCGACCTGAACTTCAGTGTCCTCGTCCTCGCCGATGGGAGCGTCCTCCTTTTCACAGTGAAGATCCAGAGAACCGAAGCTTCCAAAGTGGAAAGGTTCTGGTGACGGATTCCATTCCAGTTTCGTTGCGTATCCTTTGCAAGTAACGAAGAATAAATCCTTGTGCAGAAAAGGAACAGAAGAAGGAGAAATTTCTGGTTGGAGTGAGGTAGAAAGCAACGTAGAGGATGGAGTAGCTGCAGATGCAGATGAGAATGAAGGAGTGGTCGTTGCAGCAGAAGAAGAAAACACCTCTGCAAGACTCTCAGCAATCACCGATAGCTTCTTCAAACAACACTGTTTCTTCTTCTTTTTGAAGCGAGGTGAGCTCCATGGATGGAGCTCTGATACCATCTTAGTAAAATAAGATGGAGAGGAGCAGAGGGAGCAACAGTAGGATAGTAGTAAGTTGAAAATGAGTACCATATGGGTTCCCCCATGGATCATCTCAAAAGTTCCCAGTAAGAGTGTTTATAAAACTCATGTATTGATTGATAAAAGATACAAAATAAGGAGCTGATACAATTTATTTATAGGACTTAAAACTAACTATAGGTAGAAACTAACCATGGTAAAATACACCTAAAACTAACTATGGTAATTCTAACAGAATTGAAATCATAATCCTAACAGAATTATTGAAACAAATTTCTAATAATATTTCTAATAATTCTATTGTTGTATTTGGTTGTTAAATTGTTGTAACAAATTGAGAATCCTCGGAGGTTCCTCCGCAGTAAGTGCTAGAGTGATAAGATAATTCGTGCTTGATAGAATCGGATTCACCAATGCAATAGATGAATTTTTGTTAGGATGAACATAAAAGGAGGTTGCCAAGATGAAACACAACATTGTTGTTATTAGAACCTTAAATTGCATAGGAAGAATTAAAAAATATTTAGTGTTCATTGGCATGATCAAGAAGAGTGCACGAAGCTCCATATGCCACAATTAGAAATTTAAAACTTGATTCTCATCAAATGAAAGGAACTTGATTCTCATCAAATGAAGATGTGAATACAATCTCCCTTTCATATGAAAGATATGAAAGGAGCTCCTATAATTGGAAGCTACTATAATAGGAAAATTGACAAAGAGCTAACTAACTAAAAATAATAACAAAAATTAACAAGCTAATTAATGAATTACAAACACTAAGAAGCTATCTTTATCCTAATAATAAATATAATACATACAAATTAGAATCATTATTTTTTTTCCAATCAACAATATAGCTTGACATTTCATTTCAATTTTCAACCATTAAAATAGGCCGATGAGTTTACATGAGTCAAACCTTAAAGTTGATTTTATTCTTATATATATAACATCTTTTATCATTATCTTTCTTCACCATATTACCTATAACATCTAACATCTCTCTTTTGAGTGTGTTTGACAATGTCAATAGACTAGCTACTAGCTTATTTGACTAGCTTATAAGCTAATTTGATCAACACAAAAGTGCTTAATAAATTACTTCAAAGTAGCTTATTTTAAGAGCTTCAAACTTATAATTTACAAGCTACTTCACTTAGCTTCGAGCTTGTAGTTTACTTAATTTTCTTCCATCACTATCCTTTATATTTTAATTATTTCCTTTATTATCCTTAATTCTTTTTACCTACTATTACCTATTTTCAATTTTAATGACAAAAACCTTTTAATTTCTTTTTACCTATTATTACCTATATAATAAGTAATTTAAAAAATTACGAATTAATTAAATTGTTATTTTCTTTTTACTATTTTATGAAATTTTTTTATATTATGATATTTATTTTACCAATTTCACTATTTATTTCAATTTTTAATAAAATATTTTATAACTAAAAAGTTTAATAAAAATTTGATTATTTTTTTAAAATCTAAAATTATAATTACATAAATTACTTAATAATATATTTTTGTCTAGAAAACACAAATAGAACTTATATAATAAAACTTACGTAGTTATGTCTTTTTATGTCATTTTATATTCACCAACTAGTTTATCAGCTAATTCTACCAAGCACTTCTAATTCAATAAGCTAGTTTATCAATTCCAAACTTATAAGCTAATAGTTTATCAGCTAATAATTAGCTTATGAATTAGGTTTTCCAAACACACCCAATTATAATGTACAAATATTATGATAAAAATAACATTTCTCATCATTTCATCCTTAATCCTTAATCCAATATTATAATACTTCCAATTTGAACTCGTGGCATGCGTGGTGCGTGGATAACTAGATATTTTGTCCCCACGTGAACCCTTCTATGCTATTTCTTTCTCAGTTGTCTTAACTCTTAAGGCTCTAAGCAATCTCTTCCATTTCACATTTCCAGTAACATCCAAAGACACAGTACCGAGAGAAAGAAATGGAGGAATATTCTGGTGCTGGTGCCGCCGGTGAGAAGTTATTAGAAGATGGTGTCTCTTCCTCGGCTTCTGGTCCCAGAAAGGGTGGCTTGAGAACCATGCCCTTCATCATAGGTACCCCCAATCATCTAATGCTACTTAAATTTCGTCACTTTTTTGCTTTCTTAGGTGACCCTTTTTGGATTTCTCAGTGAACGAGTGTCTGGAGAAGGTAGCAAGCTATGGAATCATGCCTAACATGATATTGTACTTGAAGAATGAATATAACATGGCTATTGCTCCAGCCACAAACATTCTTTACACTTGGTCAGCCATGTCCAACATCTTGTCCATCTTTGGGGCCTTCCTTTCTGATTCTTACTTGGGTCGTTTCCGTGTCATCTTTATTGGCTCCTTTTCAAGCCTTCTTGTAAGTTGCATCTTCATCTTTCCTCTTTCTTCTGCTTTTTAGTATTAGCTTCCTGGAATTGTTTTCGTTTTTCTACATTAGTCTTATGGTCCCTAAACATCTATAAATTTCAGTTATGTTAGTTAATCCTTAAAATTGAGACATTAGTCCCAAAAATTGGTAAAAATTTATGGCTTTTAAGGATTTGACTTTCTTTTTTCTCTTTGTATTATCAGGGACTAATATGAAGCTCTTAGGGATGAAATTGGGGGGGGGGGGGGGGATTTACTCATTCTTCCTTTAGGTCATGGAAAAGGAGAGAAATGAAGAACCTTTTTCGATTCAACAAGTGTTTATTGAAATACAAATTGCAGAGAAAAGGGAATTCAAGTATACAAGGATGACCATTTATTTGTTTGTTTTTTCTGAAATCAGCTGGGATTTTTTTATTAGTAAAAGTTGCAGAATTTCACAAAAAAAATTAGTTTGTGAATATGGGTGCATGCTGTATGCCTTCGAATTTGCAAGGGAAATTTGTGGTTTAGACTTTAGAGGGTAATAGCTTAACTTGGTAACTGTGAACAATATATATCTGTATGGAAAATAAAATTGCACAGATTTACTTACTTGTATAAACCCAGAACTATTATTCTCTCTCTGTCCAACTTAGTCCTCAAACAAAAAATTTACCAACTTAGTCCTCAAACAAAAATTTGCAAAAGGTAGTCCCTTGACTTTTCTTGATCGTTCACATTTGTCCTCAAATTATGGTGTGTAAGGACTAACATGAAGGATGAAGAAAATGTCATGGATTGATTTGAAGGATGGAGAAAAGTACAAGGAGTCAAGGACTATTTTTCAATATTTTTTTTCTTTGAGGACTAAGTTAGAGAGAGAAAAATAGTTCAAGGATAATTTTGAGGGTTTATTCCTAGTATGTTTTGCATGTTCAGTCACTAAATCTTAGACTCTTAGTAGCATTGGTTTTTATTAAAACAGTGTGATTGATGCCACGAGGTGTTGGTTAAATAACAATGACTCTTTTAGAATTGTCTCTGAGACTCAGACTTCTTTCATAGAATCAAAAATTTATAAATTTGTCATTTTGGTTCAAAACAAGTATATTTCTACCCCAAAAGATTGGAACTTGCTGGTTGGGGAAGGTAAGAATGCAATCTTTCCTGGTCAGCTTTTATCTATCATATCATGATTGAAAGAAATCTGAAAAGCTTTGCATTGATGCCAAAGAAAATTGCTTGGACCAAAACTAATCCAAGATACCAAAATGTTCACATAGTAGCATAATCTTCTATTTAAATAAGAATCTTCCAATGGTTAATCTACATCTCTAGTTTGTGGCCATAGCTCAAAACTCTACATTTTATTTGTAATTGATTTAGCTGCAGTAGGCGTCTTTAGCCATGGTTTGGTTTTGTCTACTCTTTCAAAGGGTGTATATTAATGCTCCCTTGCTTTGTTTTCCCAAGGAAATATGAGATGCATTTTTTAAGAAAACATGAGATAAATGACTCTTTTGATGTTACTGGTTTAATGCTGCTGTATTATTTCTTGTCTCCCACAGGGTTTAACCATTTTGTGGTTAACTGCCATGATCCCAGAGCTAAGACCTTCCTGTGAATCATTCATCCAAGTCTGCAGCTCTGCTACAGCGCCCCAACTAGCACTTTTGTTCATTGCCTTTGGATTAATTTCCATTGGATCTGGTTGTGTTAGACCTTGTTCTATAGCCTTTGGAGCAGATCAACTGGCTATTAAAGAAAATTCGAATAATGAGAGGCTCTTGGATAGCTACTTTAATTGGTATTATACCTCAATTGGACTTTCAACCATTATTGCATTGAGTGTAATTGTTTACATTCAAGAAAGCCTAGGATGGAAGATTGGGTTTGGAGTACCTGCAGTGCTGATATTCATGTCAGCTCTCAGTTTCATCCTTGGTTCACCATTCTATGTCAAAGTGATGCCAAGTGAGAGCTTACTCACTAGTTTTGCACAAGTAGTCGTGGTGGCCACAAAGAACAGAAAACTCAGTCTTCCTGATCACAACATTGATCAGTATTATCACAGCCATGATTCGGAGCAAACAGTCCCTACTGATACCCTTAGGTACTTCACTAATTTTGCTTGCTCTCTCATGGCTAAGTTATGCATATTGCATGAAGTGTCTAATTTCCTCATAATTTCACTTCTCAAATACTATTTTCCCCCATTAACTTTCACGGAAAAAAAACAAATGATATCTCTAATTATCATATATTGGCTATTGGCAATCATTTATTAACTATCTTCAAAGTAATGCCATTGTCTTATTTCTTCATTTACAAATGTTTTGATCTCCTTTTGACTAATTCTACTCTTCAGGAAAGGCAAAGTACTTCCATCATTTAGACATGTTCCTGTCCTATATTTATTAACTGAATATTTTTAGGGTGAACTAACTTCTTCCTATGTAGGTTTTTGAACAAAGCTTGCATAATCAGAAACCGTGAGACAGACTTAAACCCAGATGGATCAGTTTCAAATCCATGGAGCCTATGCTCAGTACAACAGGTGGAATCACTGAAATCCTTGCTTAGAGTCCTTCCTATGTGGTCCACAGGCATCTTTATGATGATGACTCAAAGTTCATTTACCACTCTTCAAGCAAATACCATGGACCGAAGGATAATTGGCAATTTCAAGATACCTGCAGGATCCTTCACTGTTATCATGATAATCACCTTATCAATTGTTATTCCGATATATGACCGTATAGCAGTGCCTATACTAGCAAAATACACAGGCCAGCCTAGAGGATTCAGTACTAAAATTCGCATTGGGATAGGATTGGTGTTTGTGTGTATAGCTAAGGCAACATCAGCTATAGTTGAAACAATGAGACGAAATGTTGCCATTGAACAAGGGTTTGAGGACCAACCTAATGCTGTAATTAACATGTCAGCTTTATGGCTAGTTCCAGAGTTTGTTTTGCTTGGAGTAGCTGAGTCTTTCACCCCAGTTGGGCAGGTTGAGTTTTTCTACTCTCATTTCCCTAAGACCATGTCTAGTTTTGCAATGGCTCTTTTCACCCTTGAACTAGCTGCTGCTGATTTAGTGGGAAGTATGGTGATAAGCATTGTGGACAAGGTCACTAGTGCAGGAGGGAATGTGAGCTGGTTATATACTAACATCAACAAGGGTCATTTGAATTTCTATTATGGTCTACTCTGTTTCTTAGGTATGATTAACTTCATCTACTTTCTTGCTATTTGTTGGGCTTATGGACCTGATCAGGGAAAAAAAACATGAAGCTTCAGCAGGCAAGGAAGATGAGCAATTTGAGTACAAAGAGTTACCTACTTCATAGGTTAATTTTTAGTTTACAACTAGTAGTGTAAACACTGAGCATTGCAAGCCTGTGTTGTTGTCTGTAAAACTAATAGGTTATAAATGGTTCTGTGCTAAGAGGGATTTTATTCTGTTCTTGCACAGTAGAGGTAAATCAAAGGATGCAAAAGGTTATATGTGGCTGATGTACTTTAATATAATAAGTATCTTTACTGTTCAAATTAAGTATCTACCTGATTTTATATTCCATTTTTTAAGTATCTTTGCTCAAATCTCAATATACTTAAAATTCGTTGCTCTTAATATTTTTAGATGAATATTTGTCATGGATACTAGATACCAAGATTCATGGCATCCTCTGTTCTTATTTCTTTTTATTGGCCAAAAACTTTAAGGGGATTAAAAGGGTTAAATACCTTAAGGGCCCGTTTGGTGCACAAGATAGGATATGATAGGATAGGATAAGAGAGTTAGATAATGACATGATAGGATAAGAGCAGGATAAGCTCTTATCTTATCCTATGTTTGATGTACACCAAGATAAGAAGTCAGATATGATTATTTTATCCTATCCTACGTTTGAGATGGAAAGATTATGGTAGGGATAGGATATAAAGAATATTAAAATGACAAAATTACCCTTATTATAAATTTAAATTATTTTTTTTGCTTTTCAGCAAGCACACATAAATAAAAATTTATTTTTTATTAAAAAAATATTTAAATTTATTTTATAAAAAATAAAATTGCTAAAAATATAAAAAATAATATTAAAATTACTATAAAAAATCGTTATTATAGAGAGGGAGGAGAGATAAAGATGGGGGAGAGAGAGGGGAGAGAGAGAAGAGTGAGAGGAGAGAGGGAGGAGAGAGAGGAAAGAGAGAGGAGAGAGAAATAGGGGGAGAGAGGGAGAAGAGAGAGGAGAGAGAAAGAGGGGGGAGGGAGGAGAGAGGAGAGAGAAAGATGGGAGAGAGGAGAGAGGGAGGAGAGAGAGGAAGTAAGTGAGAGGAGAGAGAGAGGAGAGAGAGGAGAGAGCAATAGGGGGAGAGAGGGGGGAGAGAGAGGAGAGAGAAAGAGAGGAAAATGAAGAAGAAAAATTTTTTTTATTTTATCCTATCCTATCTTATCACTCCCTAATCCAGCTCCCCTTCAGGATAAGAATTACACTAGAAGGAAAGGATAAGATAAACAACAGGATAAGTATCATAATTGGGTGCAACAAACACCATTATAAGTGACAGGATAGGATAAAGTATCATATCATTGGTGCAACAAACACATGATAAGTGACAGGATAAGATAAAGTTATCATATCCGTTCTTATCCTGTACAACCAAACGGGCCCTAATATAGTTAATATTGATTTAGTTTCTATAATTTAAAATTGGCGGTATTGGTTCTTTAAAAGTTGCAAATACATCAATTTAGTCCTGATTGAACAGTTTGGCCACATATTTTGTTATGTATTAACTATGAAATTTTATTAATAAAGACCAAAAAGAATATTTTCACTTTTGAGGACCAAATCAACCGATTTTGAATTACATAATTAAAATTAAATCTCGACTATATTTCATAAACTAAAAACAAATTTAACCTAAATTATCATGCATTTGTAAAAGTCATTGTTGCTATGACTTGAGTTTTGAAAGTGCAAGACATACTCAAGTGACTTCATTATATCTTGAAGGAAAATTGTCATCAAATCCATCTTGCATCCAAGTTTGCCATTGGTGGGGGAAATTAAGTTTAAAGGAAAGTGTTTACATGCCTTGAAGACATTGTGCACACTTTCTTACTATTTCTTTCATCTTCTTCTACACTTCAAAGATCCATTCCCACTAACAATCTTTAGGCTTAAATTTCCAAGTTCAAATGGCTTCTTTGAAAGACATGACAAAGAACTTTGTGAAGTTAGAAAGGATTGAAGGATGCAACTTTCTAAGATGGCAAAAGAAGATGAAATTTCCCCTCACTACTTTGAAGGTAGTCTATGTCCTCACCACTCCTAATTAAGCCCCAAGAAAGAGACGGAGAAACAATGGGCGAACTAAGAGAAATGCAAAAGTGGGAAAATGATTATTACATATATGCACCAGTCACATTCTTAATGGATTAGTGATACACATTTTGATGTTTATCAAGACTCAATTTCCACAAACACTACAATAATTCGGGAATTAGCAACGGCAAAAAGTCATCGCTAGAAGGGAAAAACCGTCGCTACATGCAATTAGTGACGACTTAGCAACTACCACAAGGACGTCTTTAAAATGCTCATCGTTAATACCGTAGAGATGAGCAAAATGAGTTGTTGCTATGTAGCGTCTGCTTGCTCGACGCTAAAGTCGTCGTTATGCTGAAGTCCGTCGCAAAGTGAAAAGGTCACAGGTCGTTGCTGTTGGCTTTAATTGTCAGCGTCACCCTTAGGATTCGATGGGCTTAACATCCCAACCCATGGCGCCTTTAAACAGGCGCAGCCCCTTAAGCCAAATGCGGCTCTATCCCTTAAGGAAATAAAGTTGCGCCCTTGCTAACAGCTATAGCTTTTGGCCTGATGGTAAGCGCTTGATCCATAAAGTGGTATCAGAGCAAGGTCATGGGTTCGAATCCCCCGGCTGACACTGGGGGGGAGATTGTTGGCTTTAATTGTCAGCGTCACCCTTAGGATTCGATGGGCTTAACATCCCAACCCATGGCGCCTTTAAACGGGCGCAGCCCCTTAAGCCAAATGCGGCTCTATCCCTTAAGGAAATAAAGTTGCGCCCTTGCTAACAGCTATAGCTTTTGGCCTGATGGTAAGCGCTTGATCCATAAAGGGATTGTAAGGTTCAAATATCCCCTCAAAGTGGTTTTAATTATGACAACTAAATCAAATGGAACTTAGCACAATTCTGATTTCAAAGGAGACTAATCATTTCATTTGAGTGTGTATTCAGAAGCAACAGGTCTTACTTTGAAGAAGCAGGAACCATCATATAAAGAAAAGGTTGAGAAGCATGATTCATTACTTCTGGACTAATAAGGAGTAATACAATTTAAAGGAATGATGAATCATAAAAATCAGAAGCTGTCAAGCACTTCTCTGAATCTCCAGAAGCATGAAAGAAGCTTCTAAGAAGAACTTCAAATGAAAGCATATTAGAAGGGAGATTCACTTAAAGAAGAGAAATCATTAGCTGCAAGTACAACTCAGAAAAAAGGCTTCAAATATATCACAGAAGCATAGCATTACAGCTGCAGCCCATCAGAAGCATTCACAGCTCATCAGAAGCAGAATTCTGCAGAAGCAACAGTTGCAGCAGAATTCTGCAGAAGCATAGATCAATGGCAGGATCTGTAATTACTTCATTCTGATGAATCAGCTAAGTTAAACAAGTCTATTTACACTTGAATTCATCCAGAGATCCTCCTCAACATTGATCAGAAGCATAGGTGAAGAGAAAAACCAGTATGCTGTCTGCAGAAGCATGGTTCTGCAGAAGCATGAAGCTGGTCAAACAGCCAGCTGCACTTGGCAGCTTTAACAGCTGTACCTGAAAGGGACTTGTCAAAAGGCACAGCTGGACCATTTGGACTGATCCTCAACGGCTACAAGGCTCCTCACCTATAAAAGGAGGTGTTCTCTTCACAATGAGACACACCTCTCCCTCCAGAAGCACAATAGAATTCTGACTCAATACTTCCTGCTTCTGGAACACATTTTCTCTCTCCTCAGATTTTCTTCATCAGCTTGAATATCTAATTGAGGGGGAGTTCTGCTCACTAGAAGCTGCTAATACTGTTCTGATTGTAATCTAGTGAGCTTTGTTCATTTTTACACTTACCTTTGCTGTACTATGCTTCTGCAAGGTCCAAGTGATTACTGAGTTGTAAAATCACTTGGGACAGGTTCTGTAAAGTGTTTGAGAGGTTGTCAAGGCTCTGTAGTGAGTCTGTGTGAGTTTGTAAAGGCTTGAGTGCAAGCCTTTGTTAGTGTGAAGTCTGCAGAAGCAAGTTCTGCGATTTCTGATCCTGTGCTTCTGCAGAAGGTTCTGCAGTAAGACAGGAACTGTTATTGCAGTGTGTGTTGTGTTTGTGTGAAGCCTGAAGAGGCTGTGGGAAAAGAATACTAGTGGTAGTCTGTACCCAAGGTTGTAATTGAGATTGTTAGTGAGAAAATCCTACTGGAGGTAGGGACTGGAGGTAGCCTTTGGTTGGAAAAGGTGAACCAGTATAAATCCTTTGTGTCATCTTCTTTCTCTCAACTCTTAATTACTGCATGAGCATACAAAGTTTTTAAAACTACCTAATACTTAAGTAAGTGTTAACTAAATTGGTTCCATCAAAGGAATCCTACTTTCTGCATAATAAGCATTATTCTAACAAGTATAGTTTTGAAGATACATCTTCTAATAAAGAGCCAAGAACTAATCTTGAGCAGACTTTTATTAAAAGATAAACTTGCAGAATTTTAAAGAGATCACAATTCAACCCCCCTTCTTGTGATCAAACCATTTTACTTCAATTGGTATCAGAGCTTGCCTCTTGGGTTGAACTCACTTAACAGTGAGAGAGGAAAAAGATCAAGGGATGGCAAACCATGGAGCTGCAATGTTCATTCCAGAAGGATCATCAACAAACAGACCACCAGCCTTCAATGGAAAGGACTACTACTATTGGAAGGATAGAATGAAATTGTTTATGGAATCCCAAGATATTGATCTATGGGATATCATAGAAAATGGCAACTTTATTCCAACTGTGAGAAGAACCAGAGTTCTAGGACCTCTTACAGATAGTGACTTTGATGTTGTAGAAGAAGCACCAAAACCAAAGCCTAGAGAAGAATGGACACAAGATGACAAACAAAGGTATCTTCTAAACTCTAAAGCTAAATTCTTTCTTCTTTGTGCATTAAGCAGGGGTGAATATGATAAGGTTGCTGGCTGTAACACAGCAAAGAAATATGGGATACTTTGAGAATTGCTCATGAAGGAACAGATCAAGTTAAAGAATCCAAAATAAATATTTTAATTCACCAATATGAAATGTTTAACACGATAGAACATGAATCTATAGATGAAATGTTCAGTAGATTTACTATTATTATAAATGATTTAAAATCTCTTTGGAAAAAGCTATTCTAACCCAGAACAGGTGAGAAAGATATTAAGAAGTCTCCCAAGAATATGGAGACCAAAAGTTACAGCTATCCAGGAAGCAAAAGATCTAGCTGTGCTAAAGCTAGATGAGCTTCTTGGATCTTTGAAAGTTCATGAACAGGAACTAATGGATGAGCTACCAAGAAAGGATAAAACAATAGCTCTAAAAGCAAGCACATCCAGAAGGAGTGCTTCTGCAGAGAAAAACCCTCAGAAGCAGAATCATCATCTTCTGAAAATGATGATGAATTAGCCTTTATATCAAAGAGGATACAAAGGTTAATTAGAAGAAAAGGGAAAGGCAAAAAGTTCTTCAACTTCAAGAAAGAAGGACCTAGAGGAGAAAGCAGCAAGAGTCCTATAATTTGCTATGAATGCAACAAAACCAGGACATATCAAAGCAGAATGTCCACAGCTGAAGGAGTCAAGGCCATTTCAGAAGAAAG